>WSFP011385746.1:0-28848 GCA_009831015.1 Picea engelmannii | reverse complement strand
CATGTTGGAGGGATTTTGGTTGAGGTATGTTTTTGAAGTTATTGGTACATAGAGAGGTTGTATAATAGTGATGTTGTGGCACATGGTTGATGTGAGGATTAATGGTATTTGTTTCATGGATAGAGTGATGAATTGTTAGATAACTTTTGATGGTTATATTGGTGTATGTCTTTGGTATATGGTTGAGGTACATGTTGGGTACATGGTTGAGACAAGTAGTTGATGATTTGGAACATACATGAGGTGTATAGTTGATATGTTGGTACATCTTGATGAGTAATAGTTGACGTGTAGTTGATGCATGATTGGTACATACTTGATACATGGTTGGAGGCACTTCTTAGTCATATTGTTGACACATCATTTATGGATGATGTCGCATACTTGTCTTGGTATATTATTAGAAGCACATATTGATCTTGGTGATGATTATGAGTTGTTGTGATTGGTTGATGCACATATTGGTGATATTGTGCATATGGTTAAGATTTATCTTGGTGATTGATCTTGGTGAGTAGTTCTGATTTGGTTGATAAGATTGATGAGATAGGTTGTTGTGATAGGTTATTTGTAAATTTTTGGTGCATGGTTTATGCACTTGTTGGTGGTACATATTGAGGTACATGTTGATGCATAGTCGATGCATGGTACATGTTGGTTCATGTTATTGGTACAATTTATTTGGTGCAGGTTGTTATAGGTTATTTGTAAAGGTTGACAGTGGAAGTCGTTGATTCTGTGATAGTGACAGGTTGTCTACATTTGGAATTTATATTTCAGGGTGGTTGGATGAGGCAAGGATAGGTGGTTGTAGCCACCTTCCAGTCGTAGCTGGAGAACATAAGGGGTTGTAGACTTATTCTTGTTGTAGCCAAAAAATTGGGGAGTTGAAGCTTCCCTCAGTTTGTAGCCTGAAAATATAGGGGGTCGGAACCTCCTTCTAGTTGGAGCTAGATAATTGGAAGTTGGTGCTTCCTTGAATGTAATTCTTGACATATAAGAAAAGCATTCTATGGTTTTCTCCCACAATGGTTTTCCACATAAATATTGGTGTATTGTGCATTGTGTGGATGTGTTTGTTATTGTTTATTATGCATTAATGAATGTTAATGATTATGATACAGTAAGATATTGATGATGAACAAATGAACATGGTTGAATAAGTAAAATAATATACATTATGGTTTAAAGGATTAATAATTGGTATTATTGCTCATTACGGATTCACCCTCCCCCCCCCTAGTAATCCAACAATTGATATCAAAGCAGGTTCCTTCAGGAAACAGTTTAACCACTGGAAGGAGATCATGGATTATTTTGATAATGGAGTACCAGTGTTTAATGTTCAGAATGATTTAGAGTATGAGATATGGAGCAGAAGGATGAAAGTATTTTTAAAGGAACAAGGGTATGATATTTGGAAATCAGATGTTACAGGATATGATAGTTCAAAAAGGGAAAATAATACAACAAAGAAGGAAATGAAACAAAATAAAAAAATTTCAATGGATTTCATTTTGGAAGGACTATATGATTCAATAAAGAAAAAAGTGGGTAAATGTTCATCTGTTAAAGAAACTTCGGATAAGTTACATAATATATATTCTTCACCCATCATAGAGTCAGAGAATGTCAAAGAATATTCACGTACATATCAAGAAGAAATATGGTCATCATGTCAAACATATTCAGAAGATGAAGAGTACATAATCAACATAAGTATCTTTTTTTTATTTAATTGTGAAAACATGGACATCTTGAAATGGAATGCCATGAAGGAAATGAGAAAGTAAAAATAATTGAAATAGCAGAAAAATATGAATAATAAATTATCAATGCTTTAGATGAACTAAGAAAAGAAAGAGAAGAAAAAAATTCACTCAAGAAATAATTGATGAAACAAAAGGAAAGTGTTCACATTTTTGAAGAATCCCAACAGGTCATCGAAAACTTAAGAACTCGGCTAGAAGAAGCCAGAAATATCGAAGAAAATCTTGGAGATCAAAAGAGGTATTTGGAAGCCAACATGGCAGCACAAAAGGAAGAAGAAGAAATGATAAAGAATATATTGACAAATCATCTTAAGGAAAGAACTAACAATCTAAACCAGCTTGAGGCATAGTTTGGTCAAGAAGAGAAAGGAATTGAAGAAGAAATAATCACATTAAAAATCCAACTTGAAGAAGTGAAGAGAACATAAGAAGTTATGAAGTCTCAGATAATGAAGAAAGAAGAAGAGGTTGAGAATCTTGAAGAAGAAATTTTCACATTGAGAAGTAAAATCATCAAGCTCGGCAAGAACGTTGAAGAGATATAAACATTTGCATTAGTTGTAGAGAATGAAGAGAAGAACTCTAGGTTGTTAGAAAGGAAGAATGAAGAAAAGAGCAAGAGCTATGCAAAAGTACTCAAAGGAAGGATTCATGTTCAACCATAATCTAAGAAAACTAATAAAGATACATCTTCAAGAAGATCATCCATTTTCAAGCCACAAAGAAGCTTCAATCATGATCATGATCAGTCAAGGCATGAATTCATAAGGACTACACCACAAATAAGATCATTCACTCCCAGGTATGTAAATTTATTTTGTGGTCATTTTTTTTATTGTACTAACTTTGGACATAAGATTGCATATTGCATGGATTATAAAAGAAATGTTCAAGAAAGAAATGCTTATGTGGCCCCACATAACATTGAATGTTACAAATGTCATAACTATGGACACATAGCTCATGATTGTAGAAGCGTGATCGATACTTCCATGAAAGAGAACTCTGATATCAAATATAAGAAAGTATTAATAAGAAAACAGGAAGAACATGTGAACAAATAGAAGGTCCCAGAGATCACAAGATTGGAAATAAAACAAGATGAAGACAAATCTACAAAGAAAAAGGAAGATGGCAGATACATAATGGTTTGGATAAGAAATGAAAGAAAAGGAGGACAGGTAAACAAGGAAAATGTTCAAGAGATTGTACTTGCAGGTATTGTAGTGAAAGATGAATCCACAGAAAGAAAGAAAGAAGTGAGAGTTCAGAGAGATGATGAATCTACCAATGAAGATGATGATGATTATGCATCAAAGAGGGATTTATTTTGAGCCATCTAGCTTAAAGACTCCTAGGTAATATGAACATTAGACATGGGTATTCTATGCGGTAGTTGAGATAGACCAGAGAACCATCCTTTGAGCATCTTGTAGAGTTTTAGTAGACAGATTCATAGCAGTCAGTTAGGAGAAGTACAATATGATAGATTAATCAGTTGTAGTAGTGAAGACTTCATGATAGTATAGTGATAGATGGGTCAGCATTAAGGACAATTTTGTAACATATTCTTGGACAATATGGACAGAGATGAATTTATAAGAACACTTAGTAGGTTTGGAAAGATACATGATAGTGGACGAGAGCATGGATTCATAGATTGGTTCAAAGAGTGGTTCAGAGACAAAGGAACATTATCATAATGGATGATAATTACACATAAATATTTGAATGCTTTTCATATATGTTAGTTGATTAGACAAGGAAGCACTAATGGACAATAGCTCCAAAAGGAAGTAGGTACAAGAAGACTTATATTTTCTCTACACAACATCTTGCAGAGAATTCAAGAGAGAGAAATAGAACCAAAAAGATATGTAGAAATATCATTCAGAGAAGTTTTCAAACAAAAAGGTAAGAATAGAGGTATGATACTAGGGGAAGATATTCATCATATGTAGGATAGAGAGTTAGATTCTTGGAGAGAGAGCACAGAGGCATGTTTCCAGGGGGAGCAATTTTCATAAGGGAAGAATGAGCGATATGACTTCAATGTTGCATCAGAGTGATACCCATTGTCAAAGGGGTAGATATTATTCATATGAAGGGAGAAAGAGTAATCACAAGCTTAGAAACAGAGAGAAAGATCAAAGGAATTTAGATGGGGGGAGAAACCCCGAGGAGAGTTTAGTCATGGGGAGCAGCCCTAAAGGGAGATACCCTTTTCCATTGATCTCAAAGGGGGAGAGATAGAAACATTGATGAGTAATATAAGAATGAATAATATCATGAATAAGCATTTCCATCAATGTTGGTGTTTCCATCAATTCCAAAGGGGGATATTGTCAGATAGTTGTCTTAGGTTGATGGACATTTGGTTTGGAATGTTGGTTGCCATTGATGTCAACCCTTGGAGAGTGATATTGTAGATTGATGTCAACCCTTGGAGAAGTCTGGTAGTGAACTCTGGTAGCACAAAGGCATGGGTTAAGGGACTTGAGTCTATTTGAGGTATAAAGGCATGAAGATCAGTTAATTTACAAGTAATATTATTCTAGATGGATAGTATATGTCATTCCATTTCTGGTGATATGTGTAACATCACATAACTCCTCACGGTTAGAGAGTTATGTCCATATGACGTTAGAGAACCCTCATGAGTTATCTAGAAGCCCCTAGAAGGTCAAAAAAGTCAATTATTCTAGAAGCTCCTAGAGGAAGTGTACTAGTCAAATTGATGGTAACTAGGAGTTAATCATAGGTATAGTTGTTTCATTAAGAAAATAATTAAAAATAGATTAGTTGCAACAATAAGTTGTGAGTTTGGTAATTATGGTAAAGTAGTTGTGATGAGAAGATTGAATAATCAAAATGGTTGACCAAGAAACAAATCAAATAATAAAGTGGCTACAACAAGAAGTTAGTTAAGGGAAAAGAAGTTATTAATTGACTAATTATAAAAAAAATTAGTTGCAACAAGAAGTTGTGAGTAAAGATAAATTATTTAAATAATAAAGTAGTCAAAGTGGTTGGAAAGAGAAACTATTTAAATAATAAAGTGGTTGCAAAAGAAATTAATTAAATAATAAAGTTAGTTGCAACTAGAAATGGAGAATTTACTAATTGTAGCAAAGTGAGGTAGAAGTGGACAAGTGGTTAGAAGTGGGTTATCCCTACAAGAAGGAAAGCAGGTTAAGTTGGTTAGAAGGTAACCCATTGAGGAAGCTACATGGAAGTATAAATAAGAGATAAAGGATATCCCATTACCACCTATTGAATATCATTGAATATCTATTTTGTGAAAGGTTATTTGGGCATGTATTATTGATAGAGAAATGTGCGGTAGAAAATTTGCAACAGGAAAATTGCGGCAGAAAAAGTGCGGCAGGAAAAGTGCGATAGAAAAAGTGTGGCAGAAAAATTGCAGCAGGAAAAGTGCAACAAAAAAATCACAGTAGGAAAAAAGCGGTAGAAAAACCATGATAGAAAAAGTGTGGCAAAAAAATCGCGGCAGAAAATCACGGTAGCAAAATTGTGGAAGGAAAACCGTGGCAGCAGAATGCTACAAGAAGAAAAATGTATGGTTTGCATATGTGTAGTGTTGAATCTATGAATCTGGTTGAGGGTTTTCCTTGTAAATCTGTTGGATGCCCTCTTGGAACTTTAGGGCTTGTTGTAGAGTTGATCTGAGGTAGAGCTACTAAATTTTAGTATTGGTTCATGTTTGAGGTATTTTGTTGAAGTTATTGGTACAAAGAGAGGTTGTATAACAGTGATGTTGTCGCACATGGTTTATGTGAGGATTAATGGTATTTGGTTTATGCATAGAGTGATGAATTGTTAGATAACTTTTGATGGTTATATTGATGTGTGTCTTTGGTATATGGTTGAGGTACATGTTGGGTGCATGGTTGAGACAAGTAGTTGATGAGTTGGCACATACATGAGGTGTATAGTTGATGATGTTGGTACATCTTGATGATTCATAGCTGGTGTGTAGTTGATGCATGATTGGTACATACTTGGTACATGGTTGGAGGCACTTATTAGTAGTATTGTTAACACATTGTTTATGGATGATGTAGAATACTTGTCTTGGTATATTATTAGAAGCACATATTGATATTGGTGATGATTATGATTTTTTGTGATTGGCTGATGCACATCTTGGTGATATTGTGCATATGGTTGAGATTTGTCTTGGTGATTGATATCGGTGAGTAGTTCTGATTTGGTTGATAAGATTGATGAGACAAGTTGTTTTGATAGGTTGTTTGGATAGGTTGTTGTGACAGGTTATTTTTACAAGTTTGGTGCATGGTTGATGCACTTGTTGATGGTACAGGTTGATGCATGGTACATGTTGGTTCAGGTTATTGGTTCAGGTTATTGGTACAGGTTGTTTGGTGCAGGTTGATTGATATAGGTTGTTATAGGTTATTGTTACAATTTGACAGTGATAGGTTATTTGTACAAGTTTGGTGCTTGGTCGATGCACTTGTTGATGGTATAGGTTGAGGTACAGGTTGATGCATGGTACATGTTGGTTCAAGTTATTGGTAGAGTTTGTTTGGTGCAGGTTGATTGGTACATGTTTTTATAGGTTATTGGTACAATTTGACAATGACAGGTTGAAAGTGGCAGTGGTTGATTCAGTGCCAGTGACAGGTTGTCTACATTTGGAAATTATATTTCAAAGCAGTTGGATGGGGAAAGGATAGGTGGTTGTAGCCACCTTCCGGTTGTAGCCTAAGAACATAAGGGGTTGTAGCCCCCTTCTAGTTGTAGCCAGAAAATTGGGGAGTTGGAGCTTCCCTCAGGTTGTAGCCTGAAATTAGAGGGGTTTGAAGCCTCCTTCCAGTTGGATCTAGAGAATTGGAAGTTGGTGCTTCCTTGAATGTAATTCTTAACATATAAAAAAAGCATTTTGTGGTTTTCTCCCGCATTAGGTTTCTACGTAAATATTGGTGTATTATGCATTGTGTGGATCTGTTTTTTATTGTTTATTATGCACTAATGAATTTTAATGCTTATGATACAGTAAGATATTGATGATGAATAGATGAACATGGTTGAATAAGTAAAATAATATGCATTGTGGTTTAAAGGATTAACAATTGGTATTATTGTTCATTACTGATTCACCCCCCCTCTTAGTAATCCAACTGTTTTGGCATATGGATAGAGATGATTGGCATGTATAGAAGACTATATTTGACATGAACCAAAGAATATTCATGGTAGTGGATGAGAGCATATGACTCAGAAGTAAAGTAGGTGAAACACAATAGTCACGGGAATGAAAGCAATGAAAGGCACAACAAGACAAATAGAAATCATCAAGAAGAATTATACTGTCAAGAGAATATTGTTATATGATTAAGTCATTGATGTTGGTTCAATGAAGATGGCAATCCATGAAGACTTGAAGTCAATTAATGAAGGAATATTAACATGAATGATTTTCATATACATCTATAGATTATAGTAACAGGAAGCACCAATGGACAAAAAGCACCAGAAGAGAGGAAATAAAACATATATAGGAAGCTCCACATTGATCTACACAATATCTTGCAAAAGAAATAGGGGGAGAGAAAACATCAAAAGGAAGTTACCCTTAATGACAAAGGGGAGGAGAATTAACACAAGAAAAAGAGAAAGATCAAAATCATGAATACTAGGGGAGGACATGAATACAGAGAGAGATTGTTTAGAGAAGGCATATTGTCAGGGGAGTCACTATTTTCTATTGATATGAGAAGAGAAGAGAAATATCGAGAGAGAAATATCAGAAGCATGAAGACAAGGGGAGAAAACCCAAAGATATTTATGCTTTTCCATTGATGTCAAAGGGGAAGAGAAACATGAGGAGATAAATATCAGGAGCACTGGTCATAGGTGGAGTATGAATGTTTCCATCAATTCCAAGGGGGGATATTGTTGGAAATTTAATTGTCATTGACGTAAACCCTAGATGTTAAATCTAGAAGAAGTCTAAGAGATGGGTGTATTTGGAGAAGTCTCCAAAGTGATCCCCTTATGTCTTAGCTCTAAGCATGGCCCTCATGGGAAGACACTTTGAAGAAGTCTACACGAATCCATGGAAATATGGTTAAGTGGTTAAGTTGGATAAAATAGGTGTGAAGGAAATTGTAAATGCATGCACAACCCTCATATATGGATAATCATCATCATGTTGTTTCCAACAGTAGGTGGTACACCACATGGTTCCTCATGTTTGAGAAGTTATGCCCTCTTAAAGATGAATCCCTGAAAGAAAATAAAGAAGCCCTGGATCTAAGGACAAAAGGTTACAAGTCATCCCCTAAAATGTGTAGAAAACAAGAAGTTAGAAGTCTTCCCCATTGCTATGAATATTAAAATAAATATTAAGTATATTTTTGGTAAAGTCAAACCCAATGGAATAATCATTAAAAAATCAATTCAATTTTATTTGGGTCAAGTTGGCCCTAAAAAGAGGGTGTCAGATATAGTATAAATAAGGAACCTAGGAGTTCATTTGTTATATAAACTCAAGTGATTTTTATCTGAGGTAACAAATGATATATGAGGTGAATTTTAGAGGTAAGATGAAGTGAAGAAGGGCGAAACTTCAAGGGAGGATGAAGTCTTGTGATGATGTGTTCTAAGATATTTTATTTAAAGGTTATCTTACCATTTTTTCTATAACGCTTTTTCTAGAATGATTAAAATAGAGAAACTTGGAGGATTATGAGAATCCATATCCAAGTACCTATAGTAAAAATTTCAGCTTCTAAGTCATTTTATGTTTGGTGATGCACTCTATGGAAGATAGGGTTTTTTACTAGTCCTGAAACTAGTCTTAAATTGTTGTTCTGAGAAAAACAGTCATAACTTCTTCATAGGGGATCCACATTTTGTGAGACCAATTAAATTGGAAATAGTACAATCCATAGTATGTTTTGTGCAAGTTTCAGAACCAAATATCAAATATTCATCATGTGGCATGATCTACAAATGCGCTCTCCAGAATAGGTCAAAATTCAGCAAGGTTTGTCATTTTCACTATAATCCATTTTCGGGGATGATGAAAGGAGTGACATTTGGTGGAATTTAAGAGAATATATTGAGAAAGATTGGGTACAATTTGAAAACCTTTATTCATTATAGGTACATAGTTATTCTTATTGAGAGAACTAGGGTTTGTGAGTAATCCAAAAACTAGTCCTGGGAGACTGAGGTAAAGTTTGATGAAGATTGAATTCTCTTGTTGTTGAAGATGAAGAATGTGTGAGGGTATGTGATGGTATGCACCAGGTTTCTCACATGTTTAAAGGTATGGTTCTCTCTATGTTTTTGAGGTTTGTATCTTGGTGATTTGGCACATGCTTAAGGCATGTATTCACATATTGTTTGAGGTATATACATTAGTGTTTTTGGTACACTGTTGAGGCATGTCTTGGAGGCATTTTTAGCACATGGATGCATATGTTTGAGGTACATATTTTGGATGGTTTGGCACATGATTAAGGAATACGTTTGTCATATGGTTTGAGGAGCATCTTGGAGATTTGGCACATGGTTTGATATATACTTTGGTATATGTTTACATGTTTGAGGCATATCTTGGTACATGGTTGATGGATGTTATGGTACATATCTTAGTACATGGTTGATGGATGTTATGGTACATGTTTTAGTACATGGTTGATGGATATTATGGCACAAGTTTGAGGCATATCTTGGCACATGGTTTATGGATATGGCACATTCTTGTTACATGAATGTTAAGGCACAAATATCTTAGTACATGATTTTTGATCTTGGTATATGATATATGTGAGTGGATATAGTTTTATTTCATGATGATGTTGATGATGAGGTATCAGTATCAGTGACAGTGGCAGTGATAGTGACAGTGACAGTGACAGAGACTGTAATAGGGACAGTGATAAGTTGGATGACAGGTTTATTATTAGTGATAGTGACAGTGACAAAGACTCTAACAAGGGCATCGATAGGTTGGATGAGAGGTTGATTATCAGTGACAGATTGATTATCATTGATAGTGACAGAGACAGAGACTATAACATGGACAGTGACAGGTTGGATGAAGGGTTGATTATCAGTGATAGGTTGATTATTAGTACCAGTGGTAGTGATAGGTTGATTATTAGTATCAGTTGTAGTGATCAGTTGATTCTACACTTGTATTTTAGGGTGGAAGGAAGGGGAAAGGAAAGGGGGTTGTAGCCTCTTTCTGGTTGGAGCCAGAGAATATAGGGAGTTGGAGCTTCCTTCAGGTTGGATCTTGTAAATCAAGGAGTCATAGCCTCATTCCAATAGGAGTTGGAGAGTTCATGGATTTGTAGCTTCCTTCAGGTTGGAGCCTATAAATCAGGGGGTTGGAGCCTCCTTCTAGTTGGAGCTAGAGAATTTAGGAAATTGTAGCTTCATTCAAGATGGAGCCTATAAATAGGGGGTTGGAGCCTCCTTCCAGTTGGTGCTGGAGAATTTTGAAAGTTGGTGCTCCCTATGAATGTAATATTTGATACATAAGAAATAATTTTGTGGTTTTATCCCATTTGTGTTTCCACGTTAAACTATGGTGTATTGTGTATATATGGATATGATGTGATGCATTTTTTTATGGTTATATGTTTATGATATACTGAATGCAATCATAAATGATAATTGATTGATAAAATTGGTGATTACATATTTTGATTAAAAGTGGTAGAAAGTGCTCAATATTGATTCACCCCCCCCTCCTCTTAGAATTGGTGAATATTCCAACATGTCCATCCATCCCTTTGTTTTATTTTAGACATCAATTGTACTATAAAAACACCCCATCTCACTTGAGCTCAAAAGGAAGAATTATTATGGTGATAGCATTCGGCTGTTATTGTAACTTTCATACTTCTACAATATAATTTGTGTTCTTCTCTTGTTTGTGTGTTGATGTGTTGATGATCATGTGATTCTAATTTCGTATCTTAATTCCTTGTCTAAGGGGGTAGGGCCCCATCCTTAGTTAGGTATTGTATGTATATTAAATATTAGGATTAACACGTCATGTCTGTTCATTTAAATTATGTAGTTATTTTGTCTCTTTATATCATTGCAATTCCATATTTCATAGACAATTAATTGTAATTCATGTGTGGTTAATAGTTAGTTTCTTTGTGTTGTGAGATATACAACCATAATATACAACTCAGTGCAACTCACATTGTTGTAACATTCATGATGTAGCTCCATTGTTGCAACTCGCGTTGTTGCAACTTTTCTTGCAGCTTTAATTTATTTTGATTTCTTTCAAATTTACAACTTTGTTCTTTAGTAATTTGGTATTGATATTCTCTTGATTTTGCAATAATCATTGAATGTGAAAACACACAATCATTATAACAAGTTAATATCATCATTATACTTGAGAAAGTCACCATTAGATATTAGCATAACTTTACTTTCTACAAGTGTGATTTCCTTTATGCAAGTGTGGTTTACTTTCTGCAAGTGTGACTTCCTTTCTGTAAACATGATTTACTTTCCGCAAGTGTGATTTACTTTCTGCAAGAGAAATTTACTTTTCACAAGTGTGTTTTTATTTTCTTGCAAACACGATATTTATTTTCCTGCAATTTCAGAAGTAGGATAGCTTGGCGACTTAATTAAGTATCTTGAAATCTCAACTTGTGACATTCGAAGTAATACAACCCCTTAGTGATTAAAACACTACAAATATTGCATATACAATGCACGACGGTTCATGAGTCAGATACGACCTCAAATTGATAATTAAATGTACAAATATTCAATTTCTCACTAATTTAATTAGGAAGAATTGAAGACTTCGTCATCAATATTGCAAATATAGTAGTTCCTTTCTCTCTAGTCAAAATGACAGTGACTTGAATATTTGATTGATGAATAGTGAGGTGTTTGGGACTCAATCCTATTGTTCTCCATATGTGATTGGGACTCGATCCTCTAGTTCTCCTTATCCTCTTCTTGAGAATTTAGGCTAAGAAGGCTTGTTACTTCTTTCATGTCTTGGAGATCATCTTTATTTTCCATCCCTTTGAGATCATCTTTTCTTACCATGTTTGACTTGATATCATCTTTAAAATTTTGGAATTTTATTTTACTTATTGTCACATCCACATAGGATTCCTTCCTGAATATAATGATCCTGCACCTCCTAAGGGCATGTGACACTATGACTTATGTCACTTGGCTTCTTGGAAACACCAAGGATACTTCGTTTGGACTACACCTCTTCACTAGAGCATACCCATATTTTTTCCTGGGCTATGGATGATTCACACTCCTACCCTAATGCAACTCACTTGTATACTTAGACAATATTATTAACAAATTAACACTTAGTCATTTAAGCATACATCCATGAACATGTGAATCCAAGAGAACACTTGTGAAAAAAACAAGATATCCACATATATAGTGCGGTCGGAGTTGGATGTGCCTAACACCTGGATAAGTCTAATTATTGCAAAAAAGTTACAATATGATACCTATCGGCTCTGTTTACAACTTGGGTAGAGTCGCATGACTTGTCTCACCTCACCAAGACATTCATACATAGATTCGTCACCTCAAGGCTCGTCCATTACAATAAATTTCACAAATCTTGTGGTGCACCTCAGATGTGTACCCACCGCCGACTCGTAGTCTCTTCTCTGTCGCAAGACTTCACAAAAATATGTGGTTTTGTCTCGTAGCATGCCTCACCTAGAACTACGATAAGACTTACCCAACTCCAAATTCACCCTGCCTAATGTTAGACTCAATCCAAACAAGGTTGTCACAACTCTACCCATAGAATCATCTCTAGGTAGCACAATTCCTCCCATTTGGAGAAACTTGGATCCTTGAGGGAGTTCACCCCTCTTTGTCCAAATATATTGCAAAAACTTGACTCTGATATTTCTCTCTTCCTTGCTTTTTATTGGTTGATTGTCCTTATTCTTTTATATGGACTTCAAACATCACCTTCATGAATCGCTGCATCCTTTGGGTGTGTCACATCTATTCACAAATAAATGCACCCAAATGAACTGATGTGTCCCTTTGCAGAGCCATGCACCCAAATGAACCCATGTTCTCACCAACCTTTGTGTCCCTTGGGATTGGTGCACTCCTCATGTTGATTCCCCCAACCTCTTCAATCCACCTAGACTTTTACTTTTCCTCGTGCTTGGGAAATCCCATTAGTGTGTTCATGTGTCCAAGGTTCCCACTTTCCAAACTAGTGTGAATCTTGGGTGCTAGAGCAACCCCAAATTTTGTCTCCTTGAGTAATTGGGTGAGGGTTCCCATGCCCTTCTAACCGAGGACCTTAAATCCTCCCCCACCTCAAGTTGTTCCCATCCTAGAAAAACACACAAAATATGTGATCTCCAAGTCTCTTCCTGAACTTGTGACCCCATCTCAAGTAATTTTTCTGGAAAACCCAAGTTTCATGCCAACTAGAAACCCCAAATTCTGCCAAAGTGGAAACCCTAACTTTCCTTGTGAAATGGAAACCCAAAATTTCCAACTCGCACTGCAATAATTTGAAACCTTGTGCAACCAATTGCATTGCTATCTTCCCAAAGTTGTGTGTGACTAATCTATCTTCTACATTGGAAGGACGTCTCCTCCCCAACTCTATCGACAATGTCCAATATGTCACTGTATTGTTGTGAAGATCTCTCCATTATGTTGCTATTGTTTCCTCAACTGCTACTACAACCTCAATCAAAACTTCAAAAATGTCTAAGTGTTGAACTCCTATGAACTTGCTACTATTCCCATACTTCAACCAACTTAGCCATGTCTCCACACACTACATGCCTCAATTCTTTCATTGGTCAGGTGATCAATCCAACCATTGTGTCTAGTTCTTGAAATGTGCATCTCCATTCTTAAACTTAGTCTTTTCTATTCACATCTATGTTACTTCGTCCAACTCCAAAGACTAAGGAAAGTTTCCACCCTTGCCTCACTATCACCACATCTAATCTTCATCAAGGAGATCATCCACAATGTCCAAGTGTCATGCCTCAAAACTTACTAGCATGTTTGTACTCTTGACCCCCTTGTGATGTTGTTATTCTCTCCCAAGTTGTGAACTAGTTGAATGTTGATTCTAACTATCACACTCCTTGAGTCTGCACACCCTCAAGGCCAAATTGGTCACTTCCTTTCACAATTCATTTTTTCCACACACATCCTTGGATCAATTCAAGGTAACCCCTCACCTTATTTCACTATGAAGTCACCCCAAACAAAGTCAATTGCAACACCTTGACTCCACTTCCCACCTCATGTCACAGTTAGTCAATATTCTACAACCACACATAGTATGCATCACATCCATGTCTGTGAAGAGTCAAGGAAAATCATCGTGCATATTTTATTTGTACATCCAACCAACTCTTCCCTTGCAACCCAACTTACGATGAAGTTCACAAGGATAGATTTCTTGGATGAATTCTCCCCATCTTCATCTACTTCTTTGGGTATGAAATGTCCCCTATTCACCAAGAGCTGCACATACAGACTGTCTTTTCCTCATTACTTCATCACTTTTCCATGTTGCTACATCTACCTCTCCATGCCTTGAAATTAATAGGATTCACCCTCAACCATGCTTCCTAAAGAAAGAGAAATTCCCATGCCTAAGTAATCTCTTCATGGTCCAATCTATTTATCTACACAATACTCCAAACCAAGGAAAATCCTCCACTCACCTCCTTCGTCGAGTCACCTCTCTACAACTCAACATCTACAATGAGTGTGACCAATGCACCCACACTCCTCAAATGTCCCAAAAAACTGTCCAAAGTGCTCCAAGTCAAATAAGTCACCTTAAATAACTTCCATGCATTGGCACATTCGAACCAATAATTATTCCAACCTCAACCAATGACCCTCCTAAATCTATAAGTCATCATACAATGATTCACAAGTCAGCAATGTACATTATACCTCACCTGATGTCTCATTCCAAAGGTGAGAGAACACTACCCAAGTCACTTAGTCTGTATTCTTCCCATTCAGGTTGATTGGCAACAATTCTTGGTCGAATTCTTTGTTGACTCCATCCATCTCCTAGAAAAAAACTTCATTTCTCCTCCACAAGTTTCCAAAATCTGGCACTATCATCGTGACTTTTCAAGTCATTACATGACCCAAAAAATATGGCTAAGGCACCCATGCACTAGGGTACCGTATACAAGAGTTAGTAAAATCCTCAATTCATCTCCACAAATGCATCCAAACCTGAAAAATTCCACCACAAGACTCCTTCAAGAAAGTCACCCTAATATCTCCACACATTCACCCAAATCAAGACGTCCCAACTACTACATGACTTCTTCGAGTCTATACTACTTGAACCACCCTTAATTCTATCGATTTTGACTGCAGAAATGGATTACACTTGAACCACCAACTCATTTGACTTCCCTTCAGATAACTCACTGCAAAACTTAGGAAATGAAAGGACTAAAAACCAACCATACCTTTTACAGTGACATTCTTGGTTGCACCCATGGTTTAAGTTTTCTTTCTTGCACCTTCACTTTCCCAAGACACCAACTCTCCACATGAACTCCCCTCAATCACCATCCACAAGCCTACACAAAACCTTCGTTGCCATACAAGGATGATTCCATCTGTCCATTTTTGAAATACATTTAATTCCCAAACTTCCCATGCAACCAGCCAAACTCATTTCTAATGTCATTCCATCTCTGCACCTTGACTACTTTCGCTTCAAGGCACCATGAACACACCATCTGAATGCTAATTCATATTGTTGCTAACTAAATATCATAATTATGTGAAGATATACCTCATCTGAAGGTTTCATTCAACCCACTCATCCAACAACCCATCTCAACTCAATTGTCCTTCTCAATGATGCATGACACAAATATGTCATGATGAAAATGTGCCCAACCAATTGTCGTGTTGCGATCCAACTCACCCAAGTGCTTCAACTCATTTCATGCCCATTTTCCCTATCTTGAGTCTTCACAAAGGTGTGTCCACTTCGTTGCAACCCAAAAATGCTCCTCTTTGCGATCACTTCTAAGATCACCCACTGCGATCACTCTCTGCAATCAAATCTACGACAAGTCCTACATTTTTATGCCTTTCCTAAGTGATTCGTTTCACTAAAAAATCTATGTTTTTTCTTATCAAGGTGTGCGCATATGACTGGCACTTACTTTCATCACAAATCAAACCAACCAAGTATGTGCCCAGACTATCTCTATGAAAGTCCAGTCCACCTCACTAAACCTTCACCAAGTTTGTGCCCAAACTGTCTATGTGATCAGGTCTTCGATGAGTTCATTCCTACCCACATTACCCAAGTCCTTTGTTTCACCACAAACTCTTTTCTCGGTCTATATAAAGGGTGCACCCAAATCAAATTTCCACCACACTAACAATTGGAACCTCTGTCGTAAGCCTGATGCAAATTCTTTGTGATGAACCAATTTTCTCCATTGAACTATTCACCAAGTCTACAAATGCTCACAATGAAATTTCTTCGCAAAGAAATATGAAACCAACTACATTACACCTCAACACCACCATTCTGACTGCGGTAGTCATGAAGAGCCAAATATTCTCTCATACCATCTATTTCCAAGATAGTGGTGAAGAGTTAGCCAGTTTTATCACCAAAATCATCTATGATACCATCTATCATTAAGGTGATAGTGGTGAAGAGCTCATCGAAATCTCTTCACAAGAAAAATATTCTCTGATACCATATTTCACATCCCCACAAAATGCCTACCTGAATATTACGATCATGCACCTCCTGAGGGAATGCATCACTATGACGGTTCTCACTTAGATACTATAAACACCAAGGATACATCATCTAGACTATGCCTCTTCACCTAGAGCATACACATACTCCATTCTAGGCTACAGGCGAGTCACACTCCTACCCTAGTGCAACTCACTTGTATACTTAGACAATCATCTTAACATATTAACACTTAGTCATTTAAACATACACCCATGAACATGCAAATCCAAGAGAACACTTGTGAAACAAAAAATAGACACACAGATATAGTGCGGCCGACAAAAGACGTTCCTAACACCTCGCTAGGTCTTATTATTTCAAAATAGTTACAATATGAGCACTACTAACTCGGTTTACAATTTGGGTAGAGTCGCATGACTTGCCTCACCTCACCAAGAAACTCATACACAAATTCATCACCCCAAGACTCATTCGTCGCAACAACTTTCGCAACTCCTCCAGTGCACCTCAGACGTGTGCTCACCACAGAATCACAATATCTTATTTTTCACAAGACATCACATGGACCTATGGTTCTGTCTCATGGCATGCCTCACCTAGAATACGATAATACTTACCCAACTCTAAATTCACTCTGTCTGCTACTAGACTCAATCCAAAGATGATTGCCCCAACTCTGACCATAGAATCACCTCAAGGAAGCACAAGTCCTCCCATGTGGACCTTACACTTATCATATTTAGGATGTTAACCTTTATTTCCATTGTATTTTCCATGACCACTATTTTATTTTCCAACTTGGACACCTTAAATTCCAATTCCTCATTCTCTTATTTTATTGAGGATGACGCTTCAGAAGTCTTTGTAGGAGTCACATTTGGATAAATACATGTAGACATGATCACTTAGGGTTTTATAGGGTCTCTTCTACAAGGAAGTGCCAATATATATAGCTCTTTGATATATTCTTTGGTTTCCAATGGTAGTACTAGATTAGTGTTTCATGGCTCGAACTAGGGAGGATGGACAATACGCTTAGCAATAATACTTGATTCCCAAGTATGTGAGAATTATTTCCATGAATGTTTTTCTCGGATTTACTATATATATAGATGGTCAAAAAGTGATCCAAGTATGGTTTCAATATGCCTTTGGGGCTTGCAATATACCCTTGGTTATGTGAAATATAAAATTCATGAAGATACTCTATCTAATATGGTATAAAGAGCTAGGTACCAACAAATATTTATAAGGGTGCCTTATATAAACCCCACCATTATTGTCTATGTGTACACTTAAAACTCACATTTTTACCCACTAAACAATAGATATCTATTTGTATAGGCATCAATACATGTAAATCGCCTAAAAAATGTAATTGCTACAAAATGAAGAAAAAATTATAATATCAAGGTCTCCTCATAACCCTTTTAAGGCTTTGATTTGGGGTCCACTCTACTAGAAGACATTGAACATGTTACAATTTTCCAATTGTAATCCTTTTTTTTATGAAATTTTTTATGATTTTCTTTGGTATTCCTTCAATCTCTCACTAATCCCATGCAATCTACTCCTTCCAATGGAATGTTATGGTGGAATTACGATAACTTCTTGTTTTTGACCTATTTTAGGAGGGATAACTTTGTATGAATTACCACTTCACCGATATTTACCTAACGAGTCCTAAATGTGTACTAGAAAGACCTTATTCTATCTTATATTTGATTCCACCAATGTCACCCAATTTTGACCTTGAAAACTTTAGATATGATTATTTTACTAAAACCAAATGTTTAATCCTAGCTTGAGGACCAAACAAAAACCCTAACGTGTACAATTTGTAACTCCAGAAATATGGTGAGCTATATTTTAAAATTTACCCAATGAACTTCATTATGTCCTCTATCAACCCTGCAATTTCCAGTAAATTTCAATGATCTAAAACAAATAGAGTGAAAATAGTAAGATAACTCGCTTTAATGAACCAAACCAAGGATTGTTTTCTCTTATATCAAATGTTATGGACCAAATACCCAAATACATGTAAAAAGGACCCAGTTTAGTAATGTCACTCCTAAATCAAGTGAAAGAGAGAATGTATAAGAAGTCTATTCTAGAGGGAAATATCCTATTACAATATATCAAATGCACAATAAAATATCATTCAAATAAATCTCCTTGACTGATGCAGGAGCATCGCCAGCAAATCATAAGTATGAAGGACAGCTGGGGGCACTAGCGCATATTTTGAAATGTTTTGAATTTCAAAGATCAGTGTATTAATGTAATATCTGACAACACGTTTTGAGTTATGAACATATTTAATGATTGGAGGTTGATCCATCACGTAAGATCGATGGGGAATGTATTTGTTTTATGAATCAAATCGCAGTATAGATTTGGAGCTTGTGCTCTTATCTGTCTTATTCTATATTTATTGTAATAGATGTTGAGTAGTTGATAGCATTTAATTCCGATAGGATAGCATAAAGTAGTTGAAGGGAAGAACTCAAGAGAGTCCCTTTGTATAAATCTTTGTATTGTTGTTGAGGAGAGGTTGTTGATAGAAGAGAGGTAATCAGTCGCTACTAAATCTAATGTGTAGATTTCCATTGTAAGCTAAGACCTGGGAGATACAAAGAAATATTGTATGAATGTATGTAAGTTCTAGTTGGATGAATATAACAGAGGAATATATTGTCCCAAATGTGTGTTGTTATGTGTTTGTCTGGATGAATGGTAAACTCTTTGTTATTTTTGAACTCTCTGTTATTTCTTGTTCTTAAGTCCATGACTGCATTTGTATTGTTAAATGTATGAGTCATTGTGCAGAGTGAACTAGTTTCAATTGTTTCTCTTCTGTGAGAGAGTGCAAGGTGTGCATAGTGTCTGAAAGTAGTGCGTGACCAAGCCTATTTCGACTCGAAGCTCAGAAGAGATAACGAGAAATTGTATGTGTGCAAGGAGTGCATTGACGTTCGCAAGGAGTGCATAATAGAGTTTTTAGACTCGAAAGCTCAGGAGGATTAGTGTGATTTCAATCACGAGAGACATAAGCGGTTGGAGAATAGTCGCAAGGAGTGTGAAGCCATCCACAAGGAGAATTTATGTTGTGAATGAAAATTTGTTGCAAGGTGTGCACAGATTGAGATTTCGACTAAGTGTCGAAGGAAGTGTCCAGAGGAACCCGAGGAAGTTAAAGATCAGGAGGGAGAGTAGTGGAAATCTTCAAGGGAAGAAGTCTCTGAAGTCTTCATTGAAGGTCAGTGAACAAGATTCGTTTTCGGAGGGAGGCGAATGATTCCAAATCGTTGGATCTGGGAAAGCTATGCGGAGGATAGCCATGAAGTGTTTCAACACTTCGGAGTTCGGAAAGTTTGAAGACTTGACGAAAGTGAAGTCATGAATGGATTTCAGTCGTTGATCGCAAGAAGGGCACGTGGCAACAGATTAAGGAGTTTGGGAATTAGAAGTTCGGAGGTCTGTGGGAAGAAGGCCTAGAGTTTCGTGAGGTCGTGAAGTCCGAACCATAGTGGGGTCGGGGACTCTAAAGAGACACGTGGAGAGAGTTCATAAAATTTGAGAAGAACGCTTCAGGAAAAGCTAAGGAAAGGATTCAGGATATCCCCGAATTCCGAATCGCGAAGAGATATACCCACGGTCATAGCCATGGTCACTTGCGAAAGAGACCTATGTGTGTGGGTAGAGTTGTTTCGGGTGCCCGCAGGGACCCAAGGAGTCGCTCCGTCTCAGTATTTCAAATGATCCAAGACCAGGCGGTCGAGCAACCCTTTAGAGGAAAGGGGGCTATGTGCCATTGAAACACATGTATATGACAAAGAAAGATAAAAAATAATAATAATAAGTCAACATAAATATAATTAATATAAAGATAATGAATTAGGGCTATGATTCCATGGGCTTAACATGGTTTTTTCTCAATGATTAATAATAGTGAAAAGTAAGATGTCATTGGTTGATTGGTAGTTTTAAATGTGTATTTTAATATGTAAGCATGTTCATGATTTTAATAATGGTTAATAATAGTGAAAAGTAAGATGTCATTGGTTGATTGGCTAGTTTTAAATGTTTATTTTGATATGTAAGCATGTTCATCATTTTAATGAACCCTTGTGTCGAATGATTATGGATAATTTCTTTATGTAAAAGAAAAAGGAATAACTTGATATCTTAACATATTTCATTATTCGATTATGATAATGACTTTTGTAATCAAAGGATAAGGATGGAATCAGGAGGTGATGTGGGATTATAAATAGTAACACGTCTTTTTTTCAAGCTATGCGAGGTCATGACAGTAAATCTTATGATCGATATTTTATATATTTGATTTAACATTCAAAATTCACGTAGGTGTTATTCCCAAGTGAAACTTAGGGAGTATTTTGTTGTCCCATTTGATATCATACTAGGTAGCCCTTTCCCATTTCTCCCAAACAAAAATGCTATTATTTATTTTATAAATTATTATTTAAAAATAGTTTTAAATATTAACTATCTCTAAAACTCTTTAAAGAGGATAAATGGAAAGATAAATGCATGAAAGTACATGTACACCAAAAACTCTACCAAAAATATGATTAACTATAATCTTTCACTCCATCTTATTTCGAAGTTTTCAAGGAAAGGCATATTGGCTCATGATTGTGAGACCTCAAATATGAAAAGGACAATGAAAGGGTGTCCCTTCTAGGTAGAGAATCCTTTTTTGTTTTTCTATCTAAACAGAGAGTCGGGGCATAGTTTTTGGTTTCATAGTTTTATGTTGTCAAACAATTGAACAAAGGAAATAGATGGATAGTGCCTGATCAAATTGATCGGGTCATGCAGGAACAAGGTTCAAATCTCTTGATCTGTTAGGATGCTTTAGTTGTATACATCACTTCATTTCCATTTGACACCTATCGTAATGATAAATGGCTTGTCTCGTCATGAGCTTATTTTGGATTCCCAATACTTTTGTCACTCCATCCCCTACAAGAACAAAGAACCC
Source organism: Picea engelmannii (assembly GCA_009831015.1). Taxonomy (NCBI): domain Eukaryota; kingdom Viridiplantae; phylum Streptophyta; class Pinopsida; order Pinales; family Pinaceae; genus Picea; species Picea engelmannii. The sequence continues at coordinate 7,274 of WSFP011385746.1, read as the reverse complement.
ATTGTTGTCTCAGCTATGTTCGCGACTAGGGCTCTCAAGGAAGTAAGAATAAGAGAGCACTCATCTTGAGATGGGATTCCTACTTATATGATTTTAGTAGTTATCCTCTCTATACGAGAGTACATGAACACCAAAACTCTACCAAAAATATGATTGATTATAATATTTCACTCCATTTGATTTTGAAGTTTTTAAGGATCCAAGAACATTTATGATGGCAAGAATACTCACCAAAAAATTTGTTTAGTAAAATATTAATTTTTTGTAACTGAGGTATAAAATTTATTTATTTCATTATTTTTTTTTTATTTGATACCATTTTGTGATAGTAATCTATTAAAATATGTAGATATATTAATCGGTAATTTCTTTTTTTTCAAGGCATAATTTGCGGAAAAACCTAAAGATGTTTATCCACATTCATAGATGGCATCCTTAGTAAATCCATTAACATAGACTAGTGCACCTCATCAAAATGGATTCAAATTGGACACATGTTGATACATAACTAACCAAATGCACAATAACATTTATCAATTAAACTAACTCCTTAAACTTATATTTAAACATAAATGAAATAAGGAATTTGATTTATGTCTTATTTATTTATTTTAATTAGTTTAAATTTATTTTTTCTTTTACAATTTTTATTTTTAAGTTTATCTTTTTAAACATAATATATATATATATATATATATATATATATATATATATATGAAAAAAATTAAAAAATATTTATGTTTTTCGAAGTTAAAAGAAAACAAATATATGAAAAAAATTAAAAAATATTTATGTTTTTCTAAATTAAAAGATATTTATGTATTTCTTTATGAGGGGAAAATTTAAAAATTAAATATGGATAAAACAAAACTTATTATCATAGTTTAATTTATATTTTTAATTTAGAGAGGATTCTTTAGAGTTTCTAATTTATTCGATCAACGACGTAAGTAGATTCCTTATTTAGCTTGGAAAATGAAATTAGTACCCTTCATGTGGAAAGTTTTGGATTCTAACTTATAGGATATAAATATTGGGTCTCATTTTCCCACACTCATAAGCATCTTTGATATGTTGAATGTGTAATTACAAGTTTGAGCATGAATACATTATGCATGGAGATTTACCTTAGAGGAGGGTGGGGAATAAAATTGGAATAAATAATAAGATAAGATGTCATTATTATTAATGTGAGAAAGGGATAAAATTTGATTCCTTTATTTCCAAAAGAAAGAAAGATTATTAAAAGTTTTAAAAAATTGAATAAAAAATAATAAAATTTGTTCGAATTTTTTTCTTCTATATATATTTTTTTTTTTTTTTACATAACAATCTATATATATGGATGGATGGATGGATGGATGGATGGATGGATGTGATCAATAAAACTCTAAAGGACTATTTAAAGTTTCTAATATTTTTTATCAAAAAACCTAAGTAGATTTCATGTTTAGTTTGGAAAGGGAAATTCATATCCTTAAGGTTTCAGATTCTAAATTATATAGGGGATGTAAATATTAGGTGGTTTTTTTCTCAATGTTGTTTATCCATCCTCATAAGAATTATCGATATGGTGAGTTCTTGAATTTTCGATTGAGCATCAACACACTATGCATAGAGATTTACCTTATAGGAAACTTAATCATGAATAATAAACCTTGAACAAAGAACAAAACAAGTTTCCATATTTATTAATTCACGTGGATTAAAAAGATCAAAAATGTCGTAGCTCAACTATGTTGTAGTGCAAACTTAAAGTTCCTCGTCTATAGAGAATCCAATGTCTCCTCTACAAATATATCATCCTATCCAAATACGATACCACTTTAAAATGGGGTCTATCCAAAATGGAAGGATAGATGTTTCTCATTGTATGGAACAACTTTCCCTTTAGTCCATTCATGAGATGAAAATCATTAGGAGTGTATTTTTATCGTCTATCCAAAATGGAAGGACAGATATTTCTCATTGTATGGAACAACTTTCCCTTTAGTCCATTCATGAGATGAAAATCATTAGGAGTGTATCTTTATCGTCTATCCAAAATGGAAGGATAGATGTTTCTCATTGTATGGAACAACTTTCCCTTTAGTCCATTCATGAGATGAAAATCATTAAGAGTGTATATTTATCAATTTTCATGATCCCTCTATCTCCAAAGGATTCTTCTTCTTCCTCTGTCTAACTAAACTTTCTAGTTGTAAAACTATTTTATTTATTATTCTTTGGTTTTTCATTTCATCTATCTTGTTTATCTTGTTTGGTCATATATTTCACCCTCTCCTCATCAAAAGAATCCTCCAATACTTAACTATAATTAGGATGGCCACAAAATTTCATAACTAAACCCCTATTTTATCTATGATTCCTCTTTAAGTAGTTTGCATGTAAGATTAAGTTATCTTAAGTAGTTTGCATGCAAGATTAAATTATGTTAAAGGTTATTTGCCTCACCCCATTATTGATTAAATTATGTTAAAGGTTTTTTTTTTGTCTCATCCCATTCTTGGTGATTCTTGGAATCAATGGTGAAGGGAATAATAAGAAACTCTTCACGTGTTCTTGTTTTCTCGGACATGTTTGTTATTTAGCTAGACCTTAATGGTTACCATCTCCATGAATACACTTACTCTATCTTAGTGGTTTTAATTCCCAGACCAAATTTGGAAACTACCTTATTTTCATGTGGTTGACAAGTATGAGTGATATGACAGTATCATACACTAACATGGCACCTATGTATATACACATGGAAATAAAATAGAATGGACATGGATATCCATCGGTTAGTCCTTAAGTTGTACTAATTGTGATGGCCTAACATATCTTCTACCAAAATTGACTAGGTTTTCTCATTTTTTCATTTGTTTGGAATGTTGTCTCCTTTACTTAATAAATTGTTTCATTTTCTTGATCGTTGCATCATATATTTTTCTTAGTAGTTGAGGGTTTTGGTTGTGAACCACTTCACTTAGCACAAAATGTTATTTATGGTTAAGCACTAACTATTAAGTATTTCATCCTAAAGGATTAATTTTCTCAATGGATTACTTCCCTTTGTTGGGTGATTGTGTTTTATATTTTCTTTAGTGATTAGAGAATTTGGTTCAGATCAAATTTCTTGAGCAATATATCATGTTAATTTTCAATTATATGTTTTTGAATAGTGAATGCATAATTCTTTTTTTCTTGGTGGATTATATCCCTTTTGGTGAATGGATAATTTGGTTGTGATTAAGTTCATCAAGAAAAATCTTTTATTTCTGGTTGAGTATAGGTTGCAAAGTAAGGTAACTAATTTTTTTTGTGTGAAAATCAATTTCTCTTTCTAAACAAGTTTCTTCTATTGGTTTCCAACTCCCACTTCCTGGAAAAATTATTTTAAGGTAAAATGTCCAATTAGTTATTCTTTTAAAGGTTTTGGTTTTTCTTTCTAATTAGGATTATTTCTACAAGCCTTGGATTCCTTTGGACTCCTCCTTATGGAAAAAACAATTGATGGAAAAAGTCTAGTTTTCACTTTCCTTTATTAATTTTTTCCTTGGCACATTTTATTTCTTCTAATCTTCTAATAGATGTTCATCATAATTTTAAATCATTAGTTCATTTGGTTTTAACTCTAATTTCAAGGACTTGTGGAGGCATGTTTTATAAAAGTACCCTAAAAGTACCTTTAAGGATGATTTTTACATAGTCACCCCTAAAGTCCTTGAAATTAAATTTTTAGTGATGGTTTTTACATAATCATCATTAATTCAAGGATTTTTGGGCAAATTTTGTAAAAACCACCCTTAAAAATACATTTTGTTAAATCATTCTTAAAAAATTGGTAACAATTTTGAAAAAACCATCATTAAACTAGACCACCATCAAAAGGGTAAATTGTTATAAATCTTACTCCTTTTCCCAATCCAACATCATAAGCCTCCATGACTCAGAATACATATAACATATGTTATATGTATTACATATAACATATGTATACATATAACATATGTATTCTCACGAGGGAGTAAACAAAGTAGAAATTCACCTCTAACCCTCCCTAAGAAAATCAATTATTTTCCTTCCCATATAATGGCTCATTGGTAAGGTCTATATGTGTTTCGTGCACACATTCTTAGGACATACATTACTCAATATAGTAATGACAAGAACATATATATTCAATATCAATGGAGGTTCAAGGTCATTGTAATTAACTCCTTGAATTTCATCATGCATATAGGTTTTCCCATCACAATTTTGTAATATTAGTTAATAACATCACATTTCAACACACCATAACATAATTATCACACCATAACATAATTAATTATAATTTGGTCATAACATTTCCATCTTTTCATCATAACATTTCTATCTTTTCATCATATTCACATAATATATGTGAGAATAGGTTAGCGATCCTAGAGGTATACAAATCACAACACATGCATGGATATGTGTTTCACCTCAAGAATGAACATGTCATCATATAATATAATTCAAATTCCAATATATATGTAAAACATAAAAGGTCCATCACCACATCAATCTATCAAAATAGCACACAAGGTTTCCCTAGACATTTGGAGTCACCATCTGAATAAGGTGTAATGTCTAAGTTTGAAATTGGGGCATTGTATAATATCTACATCAAACCTATTATAATGTTTTTTTTTCAATGGGAAAATTTCTCAATTATATTATAAATATAATATTTTCTCTAGACAAGAGATGTTACAAAGGACAGCTAAAGAGATGAAATTGTCTATGAATCTTTCACCAATAGAAGTCTCTTGACCAGTAGATAGGGAAAATTCATGACCATGATCATAAAAAAAAAACCATACATCCCCAGAAAAGTCATCTGAGAAGAAAACCAACACATAGGCTGCAAAAAGAGATACAAAAAAGGAAAAAAAAACCCAACAAAATCCAGTCACAGAGTAGTCGTCACCACTACAAATGGTTCACGCGTCCTCACGATGCATTAAAAAACCGTAAACGTAGATGTTGCATCCTCCGTCACTGCCTCCCTTTGTCACTCGAACAACCCTTGGCCGCGCAGATGCGGGCTCGGAGAAGGCTTACGAAACAAACAACCCCTTAAACGCTGCCTATGCCCCCAAAATCCACCACAGAACATCTGATGCCATCGAAGAAATTTCACGCGTCCACGCGATGCAATGGAAACTCTCATTGGGCACGAATCCTCCATCGTCATTTTCCTCCGACCCTCAACACATCCTTTCCCACTCACCCTCTAGGGGGTTTTACTCGTGCTTCTCCAAGGGGGCCAGGGATGCGACTACTGAGACCTAGCCGCAGAGCCCGCAGGACTGGATATCGATTTTGACTCTCAAACCTACAGCATCAAAAACCCTAGGAGCCACAACCTCCTCCTCCTCTTCTTGCAATATTTCTCTTGCTCGACTCTCAAACCTACAACGCCGGAAACCCTAGCTTGATTGCCCATGTTTGCAATAAAGTGAATACCTTGATCTCATGTGCTCTAAATTGGATATCCAAATCTGAAAAATAATGACTCAAATAGGAAGTTGGTAGTTACCTTTGGTGTGGTTGTTTTGGTATCCCTTTCTTCTCATTTACTAAACAAGTTAGTTTTGGTATCTGTATTGTGTTCCTTTTATTGATACACAGCGTTTTATTGGTACATAATTCCTGATGAAATCTATTTCCCATTGCTCAAATATGGTTGCATTAGTAATATTTGGTTCATCTCATTGTATTATCTACCTTATAACATTGTTTACACTTTGACCTTATTGAAACAATCTTTGACTAATTTGGATCACCACAATGCCATATATAATATATTTTGTGTTGTTTTATTGGCTTAGAATTATCCTCCTGCTACTCCATCTTGGTATTCTTCATTCAATTGTTTAGTTTTTAGTGGTTGAACACATCTTCACATAATTCCATTCATGCCTATCCTATATAGATTTCCAGACAATATTTTAAATCGTAGTATCATGTGTGTTATACTTCAATTTTCAGTAGCATTTTTTAGTCATTGACATCCATATCCATATTAGAGGAATAGAAAAACATTTTCCAAATACCCCAATGCTACTTGTACTTAAAACACATTACCATCATAGAAATATCCTTCCTCATGTTTCTCATTTCCCCACTATCTATTCTTGAAAGGTGATCAGGTCCCACATGGGATTTTCTAGGTTTAAAAAAAAAATCATATTCTTGGAAAAACATCAACCATGTACTTGAGGAATGATCCAAATTTTAATGGGGTATATGGTATAAATTTGGATGCAAAATTCATAAAGCTATAAAGATAATAGATTTCCAATGTGGATCAAGGATATTCTCACCTCCTCACTAATTAATTGGGTTAACATATTGCCCATATGGGTCAAAGAGAGTCTCACCTCTCCATTATTGTATTGGGCTTTATTTTCCACTACTTAGTTAGTTGGGTAGTTAGATATATTATTATAATAATAGAGACTCATTTAATGAGCTCTTTCCATTATTGGATTGGGTTTTATTTTACACTACTTAGTTAGTTAAGTAGTTAGATATATTATACTAATAATAGAGACTCATTTAATGAATTCTTTTTTACTTTGTCCAATGGATCATTTTGTAATGTTATATAAAGGCAGAGCAAGCCTTCTCAAAATATCAAGTTACTCATTTTGACTTCTCTCATATTTTCTATTGTTCATTGTGAGATTAATTAGGTATGAGTGATTTACTAATAATTAGTTTTAGAGGTGAGGCTCCTCTTTGAACCTCACCTCCCAAGTACTTCATTTACATGGGTTTTTTTTTTCCATGCTTCTTTTCATGCAAGATTGGCACGTCTAAGCTCCTCATATCTCGACATTCAAGCCATCCAAATCTCATCCCCAAAATCTAGATCAATGTTCTTGATAAAATGGACTTGTTAAAAATATATTTTAATTTTTGATAATCAATGTAAAAAATAAACTTATTTAGTAGAAAATAATGTCTATATTACTACAATGCATAGATCATACTTAGATCTTCTCTCTATGATATCATAATTTCTCTTTATTGTTGAATGTTTCCTTCTTATATAATATATCAGGTAGTCCATATCTTTCTCCATTAATTTTGTTGATATCTATCTTATGGATATCCCTAATGCATCTATATGCACATGAAAAACCTTATTCCAATCAATAAATATTAGTGTTTGTGCATTTATTATCATTCCCTTCGATGTTTCAAAAAAACATTGATGGAAATATTCTATCCATTTAAATAGTGTTTCTTTC
>ML854563.1:8777-28848 GCA_009831015.1 Picea engelmannii | reverse complement strand
CTATTAAGCTGCCTACACTAATGTTTTACAAACATCATTTTTTCGTTGCAATTTTCAATAAACAACATTTTCATTTATTGCAACATTTTCACATTTTCCTTCTTTAAGTTTTCACGACTGTAAGCGTGAAAACTTCTCCTTTCAAAGTCGTTTTTCGATCATTATCTGAACTGACAATATCTCTTTTGTCATCATGCCTATTGCACTCATTTTTTATTGATCATTATACAACTGGCAAGGTCCTCCAATCGGTTCTCATACTTCAATTGATTGTAACTTGGTTTTATTGAGTCTGTAAGGCATTTGGATTTGCATTTTATATGACTTGCCTGATCATTGATTCTATGAAAATTCATAGGGGTTATGATTAAATTTATATATATATATATATATATGATATAATCATTATGTTAATCTTTTCATAACTTTTGGCTTGTCAACTATATGAATACCGTTTGGCATGTTGATTAAACTATTGATATCGGTTGATACATTGGCACATAGTTGAGTTTGGTATGGATTTCAATTTGACTGCTGGTGGATTAATAAAACCTTGGTATAACGTTGATCGCATATGCACTTAACATTGTTCATTAGTCGGCCCAGTGATATGACTGTTCACTATGCTATAATGGGTTGAATTACTATTTAAATCGGCGGTTGTACTTTGACCATAATTGTTTTGCATGGCAGTGAATAACTCCACCACCCTCGCATGCTTGCATTTATGCATATCCCTTTTTCTCATTCATTGATGTTAGCTCGGGTAGATCTGCTCCTGTGTGTGTTGGTGAATACAAACCCTTCCCTTACCATGTGTTCGACTCCATGGAACTAGTCGTGCGAGTCGAGCCCAATGGCAATCAAGCCCTGTTAATGTTTGACAATGCCCATCGAGATTTGTAGGACAGTGGATGGCTTACCTTCATGAAATGTTTTGAGGGTTTTAACCTTTGTGTAGCACGATAGTTTTCCATGACTTTCGATAGTTGTCAATCCAAGATAGGCGATATACAGTTAGAGATCGATGAACAGTTTATCAGCTCAGCTACGGGGTTACCTACCTCGGGGCAGCGTTGGTTTAAGAATTGCAAGGTCGAGGAAGTGCCAGGGACATTGTTGTTTTAATCGCGCAAAGTCACCTCTTGTGACAGAGGTATGCCCATATCTATGATCAAACCACGATGGCACAACTTGTTAATTATACTTAAGAAGTTTGTGACCTATGAAGGTCGATACGGACTTGTGTTCCTTTACCACCTGCGTCTACTGATGATTTTTTATAGGGTATCCTTTAAACATGCCTTTCTATTTTCATCGGAGCTTGTATAAGATGTCGAAAAGATATAAAAGGCAGCAGGCTGACAGCAACCTGTTCCACCATGGGCTTATTAGGCTCATCGTTGTTTATTATTTGAGTTTGCATGGTGATAATTGGAGGATTTTCATCACTCGTAATCGCTTTGAAGACACCGACCCTGTACAGGTTGATAAACCTATGGTAAATGAGACTAAGGCTGAACCGCCTGTACCCTTACACCTCCTACTGCCTAAACCCTTGGTCGACCCTGGTGGTGACTTACCCAAGAGTGCAGAAGCCATTAAAAAGCCTATGAGAAAAAATCCCAAGGCAAACCTGACTGCCAATACCAAAGGGAAAAGGAATGCCCAACTTATTTCGAGAATGGCCAGAAACAAACCAAAACCCTCTGCCGAGTCTAACCCTATCATTCTGAGCGAGGATTTTGATTTTGATATTGAGCATTTTCTGGCCAGCGAGTATCCCTACTCGCAAGGTTTATGTGCAGAGCCCCCTTATGATTTTGTGTCAAACCTTCCCCGTTGCCTAAAGGACGACCCTAACTACCTGGGTATTAAGTTGCCTCATGAAACACTCGGTCATTTGCCCAAACCATCGCCTGCTCTGTCTAAACCCACACAGTCACCCTGTGACCAATGCAATTCATGGTTAGAATGATATTATATTGATGTTCCTATACTCCAGTCAAAGATTCAATCACTGGAAGACTAGATTGCAGTGCTAACCAGTCAAAAAGCCAAGCTACAAACAACGGATAAAAAGAAAAAGATAACCGGCTCCATCCTGTTCAAAAACGTGGAATCAGACACGGCTATTGTAAATTCCAAGCTGGCATAATCAAGCAGCCTCGTCTCTACACAGGTATTGTTTCAACATCATTTTTTTTTGTAAATAATCAAGGTTGATGTAATGATTTGAATTCAGTTTTTAATATCTCTGTTTACATCTTGAATGGCTCTGTTATAATTGTGTGCATTCTATATATAGATTTTCTTTGAATAAAAAGAAATTTTGATTCGATATGTGATGTCATCATTCCCAGCATAGCAATAGATATATTTTGATTGGATTTGAGTGGTCTGTGTTTAGATTTGATTGATTGGTTTGCCTTATTAAGTTGACAAAATTAACAGTTTGTTTTCGAATGAATTGGCTTGGTATGTACTCTGAACTGTAAGTTTTCATGATTACGATCGTGTTGGATTTGAGCTCCTTATGGTTCGGATGCTCTAATTGGTAAACTATTTCAAATATTTTGTTGGTTACGATATGCTCTATCATGTGATGTTCAAAAAAATCGTGAATATTTCTCTGCTCAGTTTTAATTTGGGAAAAAACGACTCTGTTTTTATAAAAACAATATGCTCATGTAAGCCGATGTTAGTAATGTTCATACCCGAATCATGGGACAGTTTCGATTTACGATGGTTATGTTAAGACTCCTTGCTGTTTGATTCACCTAAATCGAATTCAGTTGATTCGATTACTCTCATGAGTTAGATTCACATCGTAAAGTGTCGCTCTATCTGTTTTTAACTTGCAAACGAATTGGTCAATATTTGTTGTCTCTATCAAATATGGTAATAATGCGTTTCAAACAAATAATTTCGATCAAAGGAAATCGATATTGTCTACCCAGTTTGCTAAAAACCAATGATCATATAATTCTTCTAAACCCTGTTGCCAGCTGATTGATTTCATCATGATTTCGTTACGCACCAGTGTTGATTTAATTCGTTTATGGTATGAATCTTTTTGCTATATCATTACAGCTATAACAATTGGAAAACGATTTTGTTGGATTGGATCGTATCTCTTGTTTAAAAATTGCATACGATATGTTTGATTATCAGTTTCAATTGGATATGAAACAATCTTATGACTGTCCGATTATGACTTTGTGGACCCGATTTTTTTGGTAACAAAGGAACAAAGTATTCTTATTTATGTATTCAGTTGAATCATTTTTTATCCTGTTTAATTTTGAATGATATAACCATTCCAATCTCAATGATTCGTTTTTAAATGGTTATTGGAAGATAATTGGATTTAATTCTTTTAAAAGATTTTGAATTGATTATGATGCTGATTCTGTATCTTATTTAGACCAGCTATAGAATCAGATGATTCTGTAGCTAGTCTATAGAATTTAATTTTTATCATTTTATTAATAAAAGAGTCTTCTAACTTGTCTATTTTGGATACCTTTTAGGTGAATTCGAATTGCATGGGATTTGATGGACAGTCTAGAGGATATTTAGATGCTCTAGTTTCATTTTAGTTTCCTAGTTTAGTTGATCTTGGGAATATCTTCCCAGATTATGTAAATAGTTTGATAAATTCCACAGGGAGGTTTTACCCTGTGGGAAAACTTATAAATACTTATTATTTTTGTAATAACACCATCCTCATTCGTGGGAGAACAAGGATATGGAATTTTAATACAGACTGAGACAGAAGTTGATGTTCTGCTACATCTTTAGATTTTCATAATGTCAATCTTTTGTTTCACGTTTATGTTTATCAATTTGCATTTGGTTAATGACTACTTTAGCTATCTTAGTCTTTTTCAAATGATATTAATTAATTAATATAATCCATATCTGATTTCTTTTAGTGTTTAAAAAACATAGCAATTACTCGATTCAGTTTGTGAATGACAGATTTCTCTTCTTCATCAATTGAATTATTAAGCATAAGTTTTTGCATAACAGGTTTACCTAATTGCAGAGATTTATAGATCTTATAATTGTTATGATTTTTTATGTCTTGTTTGTCCTGTAAATAAACTCAAAGAGCATTGCAGCTATCGTTTACGAGAAGCTTCTGGATTATTCGGTGCGAGTTTCCTTCCTCCGACCAGCTTCGGAGTCATCATACACAGGACAAATCTGGAGCGTTTCCAGGTCAGTTTGTCATTTGTTTGTTTAGTGTATTTATTAGTAGTTTAGTTTAGATATAAGTTTAGTTAGATTTATAGGTAGAATTAGTATATTAGTGTTTAGTTTAGTTAGTTTTCTGTTTTATTTCTTGTTTATAAAATTATAAAATCAACAAAAAATACCTTTCTCTGTCTTAGGGCAGATTGCAAATGAATTTTTTCAGGTTTTACTTAAATCTGTAAATCATAAACATTGTACATTTTGTAAATAAGTTATATTTCAGATAGTAGTTAGTATAGTATTAGTTAGTAGTTTGTATACATAGAGATATTAGATTAGTTAGCTTGTTTGGTAGTTAGTTTTAATTAGATTAGTGTATTAGTTTGTTTTATTTATTGTCAGTTAGTTTAGTTTGTTTTATTTATAGTTAGTTAGTTTGTTTGTTTTATTTAGTTTTAGTTAGATTAGTTTAGTTTATATTAGTTTTATTTTGTTTTCTTAGGACTTTAGATTGGCTAACGGAGCCGCTAAACCCGTCAGGGTGGTTCATCCCAAATGGCTTGGGTTATTAGACAACCTCGGACCGGTTCCACTCTCTCAGTTGACAGACGGTCGATTTCACCCATCAACAAATGGCGCTAGAAGGAGGGATTGAACTTAATTAATGGCACGAGGCGGTCTCAAGACTCCTCCCCCCCCTAATCGCTCACCTATAGTGACTATAAGCCCTTCACACGATAATATTCCCCTTCAAAAAAAAACTACTTCAATCGACGATCCATAGATCACAGTTGAGCCAACAACCCCTAATCCTATAGGTGGTGACATACAAGAGATTGTCCGTCAATCTCTTATTAAAACACATAGTGCCTTAGCTCGTCTTAGGAAACCAAACCGTCTATGGGGTCAACCTTTAGACTTCTCTGATATCAGAGAACAATAAGGAGATACTAACCTCACTGTGAATCCCACAGATCCAATCACAAATCCTCCTGCAGGAGGATCTGGGATACCTCCTTCACCACCTCCATCATCTCCTTCTTCTTCAGGAGATTCCTCGTCAGACGAAGGAAATTCACCTTCTCAGCCTTCCACACCCACTACCCCAATGGAAAATCAGAACAACCCTGCTAGACCCTGGTTGGACCAGGATGTTGTAGCTGTACCTGGAGCCCAACACCCTTTACCTAAGCACCCAGAGAAATGGCTTCCCAAGTTTGATCCTGATTCAAAACAGATAGCTGAAGATCATATTAAAAAAATTATGTTAGCCATTAGACTCCATAATGTTGAACATGAAGACGTTGTCTGTAGGTTGTTCCCTTATACTTCTGAGGGTAATGCATCGACATGGTACTTTTCCCAACAACCCCATACCATTATGTCTTGGGAAAAGTTTGATTCATGCTTTTTGGAAATGTTTGGAGACGGTAAGCCTCCGGAAGTCTTAGTCATGGACCTTTCTAGCTTAAAAATGAACCCAAAAGAAAAAGTTAAAGATTTTAATCAAAGATTCTTAACACTTAAAAATCGAATCCCTGCAAATTCCATGTCTGTTGAGACTCTTATAATAGCTTACTACACTAAAGATTTGCATCAAAGCATATCTATTTGGGTTAAACGATCTAAAAAGGCCACATTGTTAGAAGCCTTCGAAGAGGCCAGTCAGATTCAAAAAGACATACTTAGTCTTAAGGACTCTTCTAGCAATGAAACTGAAACTAGTTCTTCTTCCAAAAAGAAGATTGAAATTCTCCCCAGACCTACTCAAAGTAAAACACAACCTGAAAACTCTGATTTGGAAAATTTAACTAAAGTTGTTCAAAAACTATCGAATCAAGTTATAGACTTAAAAAGGTCGACTGAAGAAGCTTCCTCGAGTAAAGGACCCTACAAACCCCCTTTCCGAAAGCCTTTCCCTACCAACCGACCTAATCCAAACCCCAAAGGCTTGAATCTAGAAAGTTTGCAATGTGCCCTTCAAACAATTCTAGAGGCCCAAGATAACTTGATACCCCCTGAGATCCCCAAGTAGGTAGTTGAACAAGAAACAATTGAAGAAGAAGAGTCTTATCCAAACATCTTTGGACACTTCTCGGACAGCATATTTCAAGCTAACTTTGAGACTGTTCACCCTTATAATACTAGGAGTAAGACAACAAACAAGCCTTCTACCGAAAACACCACAACTTCGCCTCCAAAGCCATCTAAATCAGCAGAAACTAAAAAAAGTAATGTGAGGCCTCAGTTAGATTATGATGTTGTTGAAGATCTTAAAAATTTAAGGGCTAACATTTCTATTTATGAATTGTTGAAGTTTCCATTTCTGTTACAAAAAATGTTGCAAAATATTTCAGAGAATGGAAAAAATGGCAATTCCAATGGTAACAAGGTTGTGCAAAGCAATGTTCCGCAGAAGACTTCCACTAAAAATAATCATGATCCTCAAGATAAAGGAATCCTTCATGTAGTCCCTGTAAATAATGTAAATAATGTAAATAATTCAGATAAAGTAGCCTTAGAAATTGCGAGTAAGAAGCCACAAGCTACTAATCCTAGTACTCGCAAAAATGTACCTCCATTTCTTTTAACTTTCGAGATTTTCAACAGAAATGTGCATAATTGCATGGTGGACTCAGGAGCGTCATCCAATGTGATGCCTTGGTCTATCTGCCAAAAGATTAACGCTGAAGTGGAACCATCTACTTTAAAAATCATACAACTTGATCGGACAAATGTTAAAGTTATAGGTGAACTAAAAAATGTATTGATTAGATTATCATCTAACCCTAAGGTTCATTAAGTTATTGATATAATTTTTGTGGATATTCCAGAAGTGTATGGTCTATTTTTAAGAAGGAACTGGTCAGAACAACTACATGGTTACTTCGCGACAAACTGGTCTCGCTTATGGCTCCCAGAGAACGGTAAGCCTAACAAGATCAGGGTGAATCGTGAGCGCTACCTTAAATTCACGGTCACAGATTTGAACGATCCTAACGAACCATATACACCTTATGCTGATTCACCTGAAGTCCAAGGGATGGACACCTTCTTTGGCAATTTCATGGCCGAGGCTTCACCTATCATCAATCTGGAACAACAGTCCGAGATCATAGCATATATGCAACCAACAACTTCTATACAACAGTCTCGTGTGCCCGATGGAAACCAAATTTGGTCTCTATATTTCGACGGTTCTAAGTCTAAAGAAGGAGCTAGAGTAGGCTACATCATTATCGATCTGGCAGGTAACAAGACATTAATGGCTTGTAGACTAGAATTTGAATGTACTAACAATACTGTAGAATATCAGGCTTTACTGCAAGGTCTCAGAAAATCTCTGGATATGAACATTCAAAACCTGGTTGTATTTGGTGACTCTGAAATAGTGGTTAGACGGGTAAGAGATTCTATACATTGTCTTTCCCCGCATCTCAAAAGTTACCAGTCTGAGGTATGGAGTCTTATGAATAAATTTTCCACTTTTAATATAAATTCCATTCCTAGACTAAATAATGCTGAAGCAGATCTATTAGCTAATGTAGCCTCTAAACTTCTTCCTGCAGAAGGCTTGTCCCCGGACGCATTCTCCGTCGAGCTATTGTTTCGACCATCTGTTCCTGACAATATCACAAACTGGAGAGTATTTGACGATGATCAACAAATCATTAACTTTCTGCACATGAAAGAAACCTTTCAAAGCACGGTGATAGATGAAGGCACGCATGGCGACAATTTGCACAATTTTACGGTAATACCTGATTCGAAATATCCTGAAGCACTATCGGACATGGTAAATTCCATACCCAAATCCATAGTTAGATTAGAGAAGTTTTATGATTTTAAGATAAATTTAAAAAGACGGTGAATTGTAAAACCAATAGTTCCTCGTTGTCTTATAAAAAAGTGAACTTAGGAACTAGTGAAAATCCTCAGTGAATTAACCTAGGCTTGGGATGTTCTAGACAATAAAAAGCTTCATTTGTTAAATTATTTAAATAATTTAAGGATATATTTGCATGGACGTATGATGATCTCAAAACCTTCGACCCTAATATCATATAGCATGTCATCTCGATGAAACCCCAAACCTTACCTTTTCAACAAAAATTGAGGAAGATGCACCCTAAACTAGAACCGACTGTTCAAAAAGAATTGAATAAACTCCTAAGTGCTAAAATCATTTTTCCTGTTAGGCACACTCAATGGGTGTCCAAACTTGTCCCAGATCGGAAGAAAAATGGGGAAATTCGACTTTGCGTCGATTTCCGAAACCTCAATAGAGCGTCTGACAAAGACAATTATCCTGTCCCACCCATGGAACAAATCCTTCAACAAGTATCAGTTTCCAAGAGGCTATCTTTATTGGATGGTTTCTCTGGATACAACCAAGTCCTGATGTCTCCACCAGACCAACTCAAAACTACCTTCCGTACCCCGTGGGGCACTTATGCTTATCGCAAAATGCCCTTTGGATTGATTAATGTTGCTGCTACTTTTCAAAGAGAAATGAAGATTGATTTTCGAGGCTTTATCAATCAATCCGTCATAGTTTACTTAGATGATGTGACTATTTATTCTAAGAACAAATACGATCATCTAGCTCACTTACGAGCCGTTCTGCTACGATGTCGTAAATACAACATTTCCTTGAACCCCAAAAAGTCCATTTTTGCAGTAGAACAGGGTAAACTCTTAGGTTTCATTGTGTCTAGCAAAGGAATGATTATTGACCCCAAGACGACTCAAGTCATCGCTAAACTTCCCCCTCCTACATCCAAAAAATCCATGCAGTCTTTCTTAGGCCAAATTAACTTCGTGAGAAGATTCATCCCCAGTTTCTCTGAAATGGTCAGGCCTCTACAGAACCTGATTAAGAAAGACACCCAATATCACTGGGGACCCACAAGAAAATCAATCTTTTAATGCCATAAAGAAGGCCATAATAGACGCTCTGTCTCTCATGAGCCCTAACTTTTCTCAAGAATTTACACTCTATACTTTTGCCTCTGACCGTTCTTATGCCGCTGTCCTAACTCAGAAGAATTGCGAGAACAACGAAGTACCCATCGCCTTTATGAGCTTTGATTTCAAAGGTGCTGAACTTAACTACCCAGCGGTTCATCGACAAGCCTACATTGTTTTCAAAGCATTTAAGCACTTCTGGTCCTATCTTTTGATGTCAAGGACAAAAGTCATTGTCCCCTACCCTACCGTAAGGAACTTGTTAGTGCAGAAGGAGTTAGGAGAGAAGACAGCTAACTGGGTCACCTCCTTGCAGGAGCATGACTTAGAAATCACCCTAGCTCAGATCGTGAGAGGCCAAGGATTGTGTAAGTTGGTTGTTGATTCAGAAACAGGACAGCAAGAAGATAGTGATACGTCAAACCTAGGACAAAGTGATCAAAGTTTGATTTCTTGCGTACAAAACCTCATTAGTCCCTGGTACGATGATATTAGATTCTGTCTTGAACATGGGTCAGCACCCCATCACCTTGATCCCGCCAAGAGAAGAGAGTTGTGGATAAATTCTGCCTCCTTTCATCTGGTTAACGGTCTACTGTTTCGTCAAAATTTTGACGGCGTACTGATGCGCTGCCTCGAGAAAGACGAAGCACAAAAAGTCTTGCTCGAGTTGCATGCAGGAGAAGCTGGTGGTCACTTCAGTGGTGAAACCATTGCTCATAAGGTTTTAAGATTTGGTTACTACTGGCCCACGCTTTTTAGGGACGCGCATGCCTTGTGTCGTAAATGTATCATCTGTCAGAAAGCATCAGGGCGGTTGCAAAAACCAGCCTTTCCCTTACCACCCGTCTCAGTAGATTCTACTTTCCAGCAATGGGGCCTTGATATCATAGGTCCAGTTAACCCTCTGTCCTCGCAACAACACAAGTATATTGTGACAGCCACAGATTAATTTACTCGATGTTCTGAAGCTTCTGCGCTAAGAACTGTTAACACCAGTCAGGTAATCGCTTTTCTAAACTTGAATATTATCACCTGTTTCGGTATCCCTGATTTTCTAGTCTTTGACAACCCTTGATACTTTTCTTCTCTTGAGATGAGTGAGTTCACTTTGGAGAAAGGAATTAAGCTGAAGTATTCTGCTAGTTACTACCCTCAGGGCAACAGATTAGCAGAATCAACAAACAAGAACTTGATTAAAATTATCAAGAGAACCATGGTTGAAAATCACAAGAATTGGCACAATGCACTACTGAACGCACTGTGGGTTGATAGGGTAACATCCAAAGCCGCTATAGGTAACTCCCCCTTTTTTCTCGTTTATGGCAGAGAAGCAATTCTGCCACCTCACATTCTTCTTCCTTCACTTCAGTTGTCACAAAAAGTTCAAGAAGAAGATTGTCCCCCTTTAGAAATCCGAATTAATGCTTTGATGAAGTTGGAAGAGGTAAGAGCCCAAGCTAAGCGTAAGTTAGATCAACATCAACAATTGGTTAAAAGCTGGTTCGATTCTAATTCTGCTTCTGATAGGAATTTTGAAGTAGGCGATCTCGTCTTGAAGTGGGACAAACCACATGAAGGAAAGGGAGAGCACTCTAAATTTTAAAACTTATGGTTTGGACCATTTTTAATTGCTGAAAAGTTGGGTCCTAGTTCCTTTTGATTACAGAATCTTGAAGGGAAACCTGACACCTACCCAGTGAATGGCCAAGCCCTGAAAAGATACTTTTCTTGATAACTACCCTTGTATATTATATATATATATTTTTTCTTTTGTTTGCTTTTTCGTTTTCTTTTGTTTTTTGATTTTGATTTGAATTTATCAGTTTGAGTTTTTGGACATACACATACTTGTACAATGAGCTATTCAGACAAAGATGATAGAAAATTTCTTCGCTGAAATAACTTCTGAAAATTTGTACAAATATCAATGATATATTGCTAAAATTGATATCTGTGTTGAAAAGTTTTGTTGTTTGAAAGAAGTTTACTGATTTCGATCTCTGAGCAAAGTTCGTCATGATCATCTATTATCTTTTTACGTTGTCCCTTTTCCGTAAAGGAATGACTCAAGAGATGTCTCCCTGTCTTAGGAAGTTGTTTTTGTAAATAAAACATCTCTGGAGATAATTAAAGGACAGTTCTAAAGAATTATGATGAGGTCTAAAAAATATGTTAAAATATCAAGATTTTCAGCGTCACCCCGCTCAACTATATACCTATGAAAAATAAAATAAATTATGAATAAGAGCTGTGGGAAGTGCTTGTAAAGCCGTCGGGATACTGAACAGGTCTACTGGCAGCAGGTAAATGCATGCATGGCGCCAAGACAACTTTGTTGGGGTACTGAATAGGTCTACTGGCAGCGAAGCAATGTCGGGTATACGAAAATCTGCAAAAAAGAAACTTCTTTAATGTCCTTTATTTCGATCCAGAACTTCTTGGCAGGATACAGATGTCAGAGTGGGTTAAATGGCAACCCTGCCGAGGCTATGGACGCCTGCTGGCAGTAGTGGCCATGCCAACAGTATTGGAGATTTTATCTTTAATATCGTGACTTTCTGGTCTTAAGTTTGTTATCAGTTTCCCTCTTTTGAAACACTGTTGGAAAAGATGGTTAATAATGATGTTTATACGATTTTCTGGTTGTTATTTTTGAGTTGAAATTATTCTTTGCCGTCATAATTTGAACTTGTTTCTTTGATAGAGATAACTGCTTCTACCAGTGTGTCTCCATTGTTGGCAGCCAACTTTTTTTTTCCTATCATCTATTAAGCTGCCTACACTAATGTTTTACAAACATCATTTTTTCATCGCAATTTTCAATAAACGACATTTTCATTTATTGCGACATTTACACATTTGTCTTCTTTAAGTTTTCACGACTGTAAGCGTGAAAACTTCTCCTTTCGAAGTCATTTTTCGATCATTATCTGAACTGACAATATCTCTTTTTTCATCATGTCTATTGCACTCATTTTTTATTGATCATTATACAACTGACAAGGTCCTCTAATCGATTCTCATACTTTGATTGATTGTAACTTGGTTTTATTGAGTTTGTAAGGCATTTGGATTTGCATTTTATATGACTTGCCTGATCATTGATTCTATGAAAATGCATAGGGGTTATGATTAAATTTTAATATATATATTATATAATCCTTATGTTAATCTTTTCATAACTTTTGGCTTGTCGACTATATGAATACCGTTTGACACATTGATTAAACTATTGATATCGGTTGATACATTGGCACATAGTTGAGTTTGGTATAGATTTCAATTTGACTGTTGGTGGATTAATAAAACCTTGGTATAACGTTGATCGCATATGCACTTAACATTGTTCATTAGTCGGCCAAGTGATATGACTGTTCACTATGCTATAATGGGTTGAATTACTATGTAAATTGGTGGTTGTACTTTGACGATAATTGTTTTTCATGGCAATGAATAACTCCACCACCCTCGCATGCTTGCATTTATGCATATCCCTTTTGCTCGTTCGTTGTTGTTAGCTCGGGTAGCTCTGCTCATGTGTGTGTTGGTGAATACAAACCCTTCCCTTACCATGTTTTCTACTCCATGGCACCAGTCGTGCGAGTCGAGCCCAATGGAAATCAAGCCCTGTTAATGTTTGATAATGCCTGCCGAGATTTGTAGGACAGTGGATGGCTTACCTTCATGAAACGTTTTGAGGGTTTTAACCTTTGTGTAGCACGATAGTTTTCCATGACTTTCGATGGCTGTCGAGCCAAGGTAGGGGATATATAGTTAGAGATCGATGAATAGTTTATCAGCTCAACTATGGGGTTACCTACCTCGGGGCAGAGTTGGTTTAAGAATTACAAGGTCGAGGAAGTGCCAGGGAAATTGTTGTTTCATTCGCACAAAGTCACCTCTTGTGACGGAGGTATGCCCATATCTATGCTCAAACCATGATGGAACGACTTGTTAATGATACTTAAGAAGTTTGTGACCTGTGAAGGTCGATACGGACTTATGTTCCTTTACCACCTGCGTCTACTGATGATTTTTATAGGGTATCCTTTAAACATGCCTTTCTATTTTCATCGGAGCTTGTATAAGATTTTGAAAATATATAAAAGGCAGTAGGCTAACAATATCATGTTCCACCATGGGCTTATTAATCTCATCGTTGTTTATTATTTGAGTTTGCATGGTGATAATTGGAGGACTTTCATCAGCCGTAATGGCTTTGAAGACACCGACCCTGTACAGGTTGATAAACCTATGGTAAATGAGACTAAGGCTTAACTGCCTGTACCCTTACACCTCCTACTGCCTAAACCCCCGATCGACCCTGGTGGTGACTTACCGAAGAGTGCAGAAGCCATTAAAAAGCCTATGAGAAAAAATCCCAAGGCAAACCTGACTGCCAATACCAAAGGGAAAAGGAATGCCCAGCTCATTTTGAGAATGGCCAGAAAAAAACCAAAACCCTTTGTCGAGTCTAACCCTATCATTCTGAGCGAGGATTATGATTCTGATATTGAGTGTTTTCTGACCAGCGAGTATCCCTACTCGCAAGGTTTATGTGCAGAGCCCCCTTATGATTTTGTGTCAAACCTTCCCCCTTGCCTAAAGGATGACCCTAACTACCCGGGTATTAATTTTCCTCGTGAAACCCTCGTTCATTTGCCCAAACCCTCGCCTGCTCTGTCTAAACCCACATAGTCACCCTGTGACCAATGCAATTCATGGTTAGAACGATATTATATTGATGTTCCTATACTCCATTCAAAGATTCAATCACTGGAAGACCAGATTACAGTGCTAACCAGTCAAAAAGCCAAGCTACAAACAACGGATAAAAAGCAAAAGACAATTGGCTCCATCCTGTTCAAAAACGTGGAATCAGCCACGGCTGTTATAAATTCCAAGCTGGCATAATCAAGCATCCTCGTCGCTACACATGTATGGTTTCAACATCATTTTGTTTTGTAAATAATCAAGGTTGATGTAATGATTTGAATTCAGTTTTTAATAGCTCTGTTTACATCTTGAATGGCTATATTATAATTGTGTGCATTCTATATATAGCTTTGCTTTGAATAAAAAGAAATTTCGATTCGATATGCGATCTCATCATTCCCAGCATAGAAATCGATAGATTTTGATTGGATTTGAGTGGTCTGTGTTTAGATTTGATTGATTGGTTTGCCTTATTAATTTGACAAAATTAATAGTTTATTTTCGAATGAATTGGCTTGGTATCTACTCTGAACTATAAGTTTTCATGATTACGATCGTGTTGGATTTGATCTTGTTATGGTTCGGATGCTCTGATTGGTAAACTATTTCAAAGAGTTTGTTGGTTACGATATGCTCTATCATGTGATTTTCAAAAAAATCGTGAATATTGCTCTGCTCGGTTTTAATTTGGGAAAAAAGGACTCTGTTTTTATAAAAACAATATGCTCATGTAAGATGATGTTAGTAATGTTCATACCTGAATCGTGGGAAAGTTTTTATTTACGATGGTTATGTTAAGACTCCTTGCTGTTTGATTCGCATAAATCGAATTTAGTTGATTCGATTACTCTCATGAGTTAGATTCACATCGTAAAGTGTCACTCTGTCTATTTTTAACTTGCAAACGAATTGGTCAATATTTGTTGTCTCTATCGAATCTGGTAATAATGCATTTCAAACAAATAATTTCGATCAAAGGAAATCGATATTGTCTACCCAGTTTACTAAAAACCAATGATCATATAATTCTTGTGAACCCTATTTCTAGCTGAGTGATTTCATCATGATTTCATTACGGACCAATGTTGATTTAATTCGTTTATGGTATGAATATTTTTGCTATATCATTACAGCTATAACGATTGGAAAATGATTTTGTTGGATTGTATCGTATCTCTTGTTTAACAATCGCATACGATATGTTTGATTATCGGTTTCAGTTGGATATGAAACAATCTTATGGCTGTCCGATTATGACTTTGTGGACCCGATTTTTTTGGTAACAAAGGAACAGAGTATTGTTATCTCTGTATTTGGTTGAATCATTTTTTATCCTGTTTAATTTTGAATGATATAACCATTCCAATCGCAATGATTCGTTTTTAAATGGTTATTGGAAGATAACTGGATTTAATTCTTTTAAAAGATTTTGAATCGATTATGATGTTGATTCTGTATCTTATTTAGACCAGCTACAGAATCAGATGATTCTGTACCTAGTCTATAGAATTTAATTTTTATCATTTTATTAATAAAAGAGTCTTCTAACTTTTCTATTTTGGATCCTTTTCAGGTGAATTTGAATTGCATGGGATTTGATGGACAGTCTATAGGATATTTAGATGCTCTAGTTTCATTTTAGTTTCCTAGTTTAGTTGATCTTGGAAATATCTTCCCAGATTATGTAAACAGTTTGATAACTTCCACAGGGAGGTTTTACCCTGTGGGAAAACTTATAAATACTTATTATTTTTGTAATAACACCATCCTCATTCATGGGAGAACAAGGATATGGAATTTTAATACAGACTGAGACATAAGTTGATGTTCTGCTACATCTTTAGCTTTTCATAATATCAATCTTTTGTTTCACATTTATGTTTATCAATTTGCATTTGGTTAATGACTACTTTAGCTATCTTAGTATTTTGCAAATGATATTAATTAATTAATATAATCCATATTTGATTTCTTCTAGTGTTTAAAAAACATAGAAATTACTTGATTCAGTTTGTGAATGACAGATTTGTCTTCTTCATCAATTGAATTATTAAGTATAAGTTTTTGCATAACAGGTTTACCTAATTGCAGAGATTTATAAATCTTATAATTGTTATGATTTTTTATGTCTTGTTTGTCCTGTAAATAAACTCAAAGAGCATTGCAGTTATCGTTTACGAGAAGCTTCTAGATTATTCGGTGCGAGTTTCCTTCCTCCGACCAGCTTCGAAGTCATCATACACAGGACAAATCTGGAGCGTTTCCAGGTCAGTTTGTCATTTGTTTGTTTAGTGTATTTATTAGTAGTTTAGGATATAAGTTTAGTTAGATTTATAGGTAGAATTAGTATATTAGTGTTTAGTTTAGTTAGTTTTTTGTTTTATTTCTTGTTTATAAAATTATAAAATCAACAAAAAATACCTTTCTCTGTCTTAGGGCAGATTGCAAATGAATTTTTTTAGATTTTACTTAAATCTGTAAATCATAAGCATTGTACATTTTGTAAATAAGTTATATTTCAGATAGTAGTTAGTATAGTATTGGTTAGTAGTTTGTATACATAGAGATATTAGATTAGTTAGTTTGCTTGGTAGTTAGTTTTAATTAGATTAGTGTATTAGTTTGTTTTATTTATTGTCGGTTAGTTTAGTTTGTTTTATTTATTGTTAGTTAGTTAGTTAGTTTTAGTTAGATTAGTTTAGTTTATATTAGTTTTATTTTTTTTTCTTAGGACTTTAGATCGGCTAACAGAGCCGCTAAACCCGTCAGGGTGGTTCATCCCAAATGGCTTGGGTTATTAGACAACCCCGGACCAGTTCCACTCTCTCAGTTGACGGACAATCGATTTCGCCCGTCAACACTATGGGAATTCTAATAAAGGAAAATATAAATCGACACTTGGAAATATAGAGTGCTAGAATTATGGGAAGAAAGTACATCTAAAGAAAGTCTAGAGATCTCCAAATAAATAAAGAGATGGACAATAGCAGAAAAATCAAGAAGCAAATGTAGCAGGTGATGTGTTAGAAGTTGTTTTTCTTCTTTCTGTAGATAATATTTCTGAGTCTTGGGTAGTTGATTCAAGGGCTTCATTTCATGCCACACCCCATAGGAAACATGTTATAGATTATGTTCAAGGTGATTTTGGACAGGTTTGTTTGGGTGATGATGCACCATGCAAAATTGTTGGAATGGGAAAGGTACAAATAAAACAAAAGAATGGAAAAAAATGGTTGTTGAAAGAGGTAAGACATGTTCCAGACCTAAGGAAAAATATAATTTCAATAGGGAAGTTAGAAATTCAAGCTTGTATATCTATATTTACATATAAGGTGTGGAAGTTCAACAAAGGATCATTGGTGATAGAAAAAGGAGAGAAGGTAGGTACATTGTATTTATGTATTGGTAATTCTAAGTATTATATATCTTTAGCTTCTACAAGACTGGATACATCATAATCTTGGACACATGAGTGAGAAGGGGATGCCAATACTTCAAAAAATAAATTTGTTTCCAGATCTTAAACAAATTGATTTGGATTTCTGTGAGCATTGTGTTTGTGGAAAAAAAAGAGAATCATATTTCTTTGAGTTGGAAAAGAAAATAAGAGTGTAAGGATAGATTTTGTGAATATAGATGTATGGGGACAAACGCAAGTATCATATCTTGGTGTATCTTTTGATTATGTTTCTTTTATTGATGATGCAACTAGAAAAACTTGGGTTTATTGCATTCGATAAAAATATGATGGTTTTGATACTTTTAAGAAATGGAAGGATTTGGTTGAGAATGAGACAGAAAAAAGGTTGAAGTGTCTCAGATTAGAAAATGGAGGTGAATATTGCAGGAAGGAGTTTGATGATTACTTTTCATACCATGGGATTCGTAGAGAGAAGATAGTTCCAGGAACACCTCAAGAAAATGGTGTGTCAGAAAGGATGAATGGGACAATAATGGAGCATGAAAGGAGTATGAGATTGCATGATGGGTTTCCCTTACAGTTTTGGGTAGATGATGTAAATACTATTTTTTACTTAATAAATGTAATACCTTCAAGATCTTTGGATGGTGGAATTCCATAGGAGGCATGGACAGGTAAAAAGGTAAACTATTATGTTTTGAAGACTTTCGATTGTTAAGAATTTGTCCATATTGATAAAGAAAATAGAACAAAGCTTGAGGAAAAATACAAGAAGTGTACCTTTATTGGATACGGTGTTAATGATTTTGGTTATCTCTTATGGGATTATGAAAATAAATAAATCATTAGGATTATAGATGAAATATTAAATGAGAAGGTCATGTACAAAGATCAATTGCAAGGAAAGTATAGAAAAAACAAAAACTAGAATGCATACTACTTGATGAGATTACTGGAAAAAAAATTCCAAAGGTACTAGAAAATCAAAATGTACAACAACAGGAGAAACAAGTACCTCAAAATTCTACAAGTGTTGTTAGAATATCTACCAGGTTAAGTAGACCCCATGAACGATACTCTCCTTCATTTTATTATTTATTGTTGATTGATTCAAGTGAACGATAATGTTATGAAGAGGAATGTAGGTAGACACTAAAAAGAAGTGGGAACAAGGCATGAAAGAGGAAATGGACTCCTTGGTAAACAACCAAACTTGGGACTTGGTTCAATTTCTTACAAAAAAAAGAGCATTATAGAATAAATGGGTTTACAAGTTGAAGGAAGAAGGAGGAAAAAAGTGTTACAAGGCTAGACTTGTTGTAAAAGAGTTTGCACAAAATAAAGGTATATATTTTGATGAAATATTTTATCCTATTGTTAAGGTGACTTCAATTAGGACTATTTTAAGTCTTGTGGCAGTAGAGGATTTTCATCTTGAACAGTTAGATGTAAAAAAAACTTTTCTCCATGGGGATTTGGAGGAAGAGATTTATATGCAACAACCACAGGGGTATGAGGTCAAAGGTAAAGATAATTTGGTATGCAGGTTGAATAAGAGCTCATATGGAATAAAGAAATATCCAAGGAAGTGATATTTGAAGTTTGACATGTTTATGAAATAACAAGGTTATAGTAAATGTCATTCTGATCACTATGTTTATTTTAAAAGGCTAGAAAATGGAAGCTATATTGTATTGCTATTGTATGTAGATGGCATTCTTGTTGCAGGGTCTAATATGCAGGATATAAATGTGCTCGAGAATAAATTATCTAATTCATTTGTGATGAAGGATTTAGGTGCTGCGAAGAAAAACCTTGGTATGAGAATAACAAGAGATAGGAAAAGTCACAATTTGACATTATCTTAGGGTGAGTACATAGAGAAGGTGTTGGAGAGGTTTAGAATGTAGAATGAAAAACAAGTTAGTACACCTATGGCCATCCATTTCAAATTAACTAAGGAAAAGTGTCCCAAGACACAAGAGGAGATAGAACTCATGTCAAGGGTCCCTTATTCATCAACATTTGGTAGCTTGATATATGCGATGGTTTGCACAAGACTATATATTTCACATGTAGTAGAATTTGTGGGAGTTAGTTTTAAAAACATATGTATATTTGAAATCAACATACCTAACTCTATTTATATCTATAGTTTCATCAACAATTGAATTGTTTACCATATATAAAAAGAACGTCAAAGATAGATATATAGAGTGGTATTAACAAAAATGGATGTTTTCATCAATTTGCAAACCGAACCACTAGGTTTGTCATCATGAACCTAAATCCAAGACAACCAAGTCAGCATACACATTTCCAGTCCTTCCCCAAAAAGACAATAATTCAAAAGAACATGTGCGCATTCATAAGATCATGCACACACTCTAGGAATGTGCAGGTGCTCCTAATAACATGCATGAACTATTATATTTTATTCCCCCATCCCTCCCACTCTCTCTCTCTCTTTCTCTCCCACTTCTACCCACTCTTTATCTGCCTCTCATTCTTCCTATCTTCCCCCCTGTCTGTCTACTTCTCTCTCCCTCACACTCTTATACATGGTAAGACCTAGACATGGAAAGACTTGGACATCACAAGGCATGAAAATACCTATACCTAGACCTTTCCTTGACATGCCTCAGACTCTCACACCCACTCCCTCTCTATCCCCCCCACCACTTCCTCTCTCTCTCTCTCTGCCAATTTTTCCCTCCCTCCACTCTCTCTTCCACCTCTCTCCCACCGTTTCTCTCTCTT
>ML854560.1:0-11663 GCA_009831015.1 Picea engelmannii | reverse complement strand
GTGTATGTTTTATTTGCAATAAACTCCTAGAAGTAGTTCTTTTGCTTAAAATAGTTTAAAGAGCCTTAGTATTTTTTTAGGGACTACCCCCCTTGGCTTCGCTAGGAGTTGGCCTAAACGGAGGATTTGAGGATCAGGTGACAGCACATTGACTCAATACTTTCCCCCAAGGACACACTAAGTGGATTGAAGATTTCTTCCATGATAGCCCAAGTGTGTGTAAGGCGGCAATAGGTCTTGCATTTGGATATTTGTTCTTTGACATTTATGAGGAACCTTACACTCCAATTGAACAATTTGGGTTCTAAACATTGTATGGCATAAGAGATCTGTGATTTAGAAGCCAAGTGAGCATTGGTGCTCCCCTCCAACTTGATGATGGAAAATAGAATGGATCGAAGTGCTAAGTCTCTCACATCCTTTATCACAATTTGTCCTCCCACCAACCATGACCATGGTATGCAATGCTCGACAACGTATGCATCGGTCAGTTTCAGAGTAGCCCAGTGTTCGGACAAGAGTATGGGTGCCCCTCTCCTCGAGAGCCCCGTTAGAAAATATACATCATCTATTTCAATTTCAAGCATGTGCAGTCTGATTCGAAACGCTTTCTCAGCGTCGTCTCATAGACCAATCAAGTACTCAAGAAGTATTACTTATTTTCATGTTTTGAAGCTTGAAGTATTTTAGCAAACCACAGTTTCGCAAGGTCGCCCTCTCTTGAGGATCTTGGAGAGTGACAATATCATCGAACTCATGCTCATGCTCTTTCCACTCAATCATGGCTAGCTCTAGATAAAATCTGCAAATAAAACATTTAATCATCATTGGTCAAACTCTTATGAAGAAAAACTGCCTCTATTTAGCCAAAAATTCAAATAAATTTTGAGTTATGCACCTAGCTCTCCCTCAAACCAACCTACATAGTGCTAGCGCACCCCAGACATATGCACCAGTGCGCTGAAATCTCGATCGACACTCCCCTCAATGCCTTGAGGGAGCGTCGATCTGGTTCGACACTCTAGGGCTTCCTACAGAGCCTAGAACACCCAAAACAAGGTTAAAATGTAGTAAAAAACCATGAAAAATGATGAGAAGGAAGAAACAACTAACTTGGTCCACATGATTCAGAAAATGATCACTCACAACTCCCACGGTCGTCGCTCGAAAAACGCTCCAAAGAGGTGAAAAATCCAAAATCTAGAGCAGAATCGTAAAAAAACAAATGGTAAAATGAAATTTTGACCTATTTTGATATTTGATAGGTTCTTTTTGATATTTTCTCCTTATTATAAAGTTATGTTTTGGGTTTTTAACCATTTTTTAGAGAAATTACTAATGCCTTTTTCCCAGAATAGTCTGTTTTTATAGGATTTCAAGCAGCGTCTTTCGGTAACCTTGTAACACTAATGAGAATAATATTTGTTCTTTATCGCGCTCACAAATACATGAGAATGTAACCGAGTATACTTTTATCACTTTTTCATATTCGTAAAGGTTACATGAAAAAGGAAACCCCTGGATTCGTCTTTAAGCTCTTTTCACACTCTCTAAACATGAAAAGATTGTCGAGTCATCCTGCTTTCTTTCACACTCGTTAAAAGGTTTGAAAGGGTGTCTTCCAAGTGATATTTTATCTCTTTTTCGGACCTCGGGGACTAAAAATTACGAAAAAAGGACAACGTTGGAGTCATCTTTAAGTTTTTTTCAGACTCTCTAAACATGAAAAATCACTAAGTTTTCCGTCTCAGGACTCGCTAAACTACACATTGAAGGGTCCATCTTGGGATGAACCCTTACTTCTTCCAGTTCGTAAAATAAAGGAAGAGGAACTTACCGAAGGTGAGTTATATCGAGCATGTGCTATCCTCCTCGAGCTCATTAAATTCAAAAGAGGTACTCATCTATCTGGATGGGGGGGAATTGAAGGAAGTGGGTCAAGTTTCTTGAGAACTTTTGTAAACAACTTTTGTAGTCACCCTTGAACACGACACCTGTTTTTAACCTTCGCTATGAACACTTGGATAATCCACTAAACCTTTGCACTGAACCAATCCTATGAGTTTTTCTACTCCTTTGAGTCATTCGAAGAATGTCACATCACCCACTGCATTATGTTTTGGTCCACTCTGCATTTATACTACCAAGTTTCATCTCGTGACTCAGTGTTCAAAGGAAGTATCTGCCTTGAGAATCAACCATCCGTAAAATTACCAATTTCCATACACATGTAGTCTATGATTCATTCACTATATCTCATCACTTTCCTATGTCAGTTTCGTGTCGATGATGGGGGATACAACAAGACCCTCCTTTGATGAGTCTTTTCTAGTCGACTTCAACACATCGTTCGGGAATTAGACTTAGAAACCAGTTAGTACCTTGGGACCTTCATGCCTCAATGGCATGCCTCCTCACTTCCAACAATGGGTTTACATCATTGACCTCTGATTGGATGATTTCATGAATGTTCGACCTCAACTCATTTATTCACATTCATTGGAATGTACTTGGGTACCTTGGGAGTCATTGACATCACTGGTGATTTCCCTCGCACTTGTTAACAGTTCACCTCAAAAACCGATAATCAAGTGGTTTCTACCATGTTCAACATCAAGACATCTATTCACATGGTTAGATTCATACCACATTGGGATTGGGACGAAGAATCTGGGTTGAACATTCATTATGACATCTTATTTTGACAGGTGGCGAAGGAAATCATTTGAACATGCTAATGCTTATGTTGTCACATAGATCCATGTTGTATTTGTCTATGGCTATGTTGTATCATCTCGTAGCTCCACTATGTATTTTTGCATGGCTACGATCAATCCACGTCATAGAAGTATGGATCCACATTGTATCATTGATGGCCATACCTTTAGTCAATATCATCATGGATCCGCAATGTATTTATTGGCGGACATAATTTGAGTAATTTATTACCTAGGCATAGGTATGCCTACCTTGGGATTGCAACACATATTAACATTTTTTTGATGGTCGTTTGCAGCTTCTACCTGGTTCCCCGACTCCATACCCTTGCTTCGAAAAATCTACAAAGTGTTTCAGCCATCAGCTTCCATTTTTTGACTTCACACTTTGGGGGGGGAATCTATTACACATCAAAATTCCTCACTTTGATAATGCCACATTCTTAGTGTCGTAAGTGTCATTCTTTTGTCGCAAGTGTCATAAATGTCTCATTTTCATCACATAAGTGTCACATCACGAACGACACCATGAGAACACTTGATATGACCCCTAAAAAAAATTAGAAGAAGAAGCCACATCATTTGACAAACGAAACAAAGTGTTTTTCTATGAGAATTGATCATCTTGAAAAATTTTGGAAGATCAACACTCCCCTACTTATATGCAAGGAGCGCTAGCGCTCTGTCTATCTAACAGGAACTGTTGTAGTGTTATGTTTCCCATTGTAAAGGAGCGTCGATTGGTTCAAAAAATCTTGAGAAGAAATCCTCTTTTTCTCTAAGGACAACTAGGGATGATTCGAGTTGGTTTGGCTCGAATCTAATCCTTAGGATGCATCTAAGGGAGATACCACAACTAATGGATTCATATCCTCAACTAATCCCAAATATAACCAAGGTGGTTGGGCCTCCCAAAGCCTATAAATGGAGGCATTCTCATGGTGAACAAGAGGGAAAATAATTAGCAAAAGTATTGTCATTCTGATCGTGGATATTTCAAGCAAGGGATTGGACGAGGAGGACTTGGAGAGGTTGTTACAACACCATCCATGATTGTAAACATCTCTTTAAAATTTCTCATCAATATACTTGGCATGTTCCCTTCAAGTTTGTGTATTCTTGCATGTGCTTGTCTATTTTCCTAGATGGATTTGTTTAATCTAATCTCATAGAGTAGGATTTTTGTTTTTCTCTTTGTTTTCCATTGCATTGCAGGTGTCAATTTGTGCTAAGGATTTTGAATATCGAACTCGAATTGGAAACAGTGAGGGAAAACTTCGAAACAAGGTGCATCACACTTTTTCTTGCTCTATCTTTGTTGATTAGTTAAATTGAATTCAAAGGGATGTCAGTGTCCATTTTTGTTTTTTTGTCTTGGTATTAGGGGTCTAGAATCCAAGGGAATATTCACCTAGCCACAAGGAATTATTCCATAATAGTGGGTTAGGAAGAATACATCACCTGGACATAAGTTTGATGCACGCAAAGAGAAAGAGACATGCAAAGAGGCTAGACATGAGATTCTGAAAAAAAATATTGCATCTACTTCAGGAACAAAGTCAGTATATGAGGTACCAACATATGA
Organism: Picea engelmannii; assembly: GCA_009831015.1. NCBI lineage: Eukaryota > Viridiplantae > Streptophyta > Pinopsida > Pinales > Pinaceae > Picea > Picea engelmannii. The sequence goes on along the minus strand of ML854560.1, from coordinate 7,361 downwards.
CATGCCTCTATTATTTGATCAAACCAACAAAGAGAAACCTTCAGAGAAAGTAAGTAACTTAAGAAACTTTTTGGGGTTTTGTGTAAAATTGTTGAATGATAAAAATTATTTACAAGTACTGCAAAGTTTGTTAGAAAAGTGTAATTCTAGGGAAGGAGGGGTAAAGACAGTAAATTACATCTGTAAGAAGAGAAGAACAAGCAGAGAATTTAGTTTGAATGCAAACATTGGAGATTTCAATATGAGGAATATCATACTAGACTTAGGGTTTGAAGTCAATGTTCTGCCAAAGAAGACTTGGGAAGCTATGGGAGAACCTCAATTGGGGTATTCACCTATTCAGTTGAATTTAGCAAATTATCATAGAGTGGTGTCAATAGGAAGATTGAAGGGAATAATAGTAGACCTAGATGGTGTGCACACCATGGAAGACTTTGAATTTATTGACATAGTAGACAATACTTCGCCATATCCAACATTGTTGGGTCTCGATTGGGCCTTTGATAACCACGATATTATCAATTTGAGGACAAGGAAGATGATATTTGAATCTAGAGAATACAGATTTATTGCGCCATTAGATCCCTTAGAAGGAGGAAGATATGCAGAACCTATGACAAATAATTTTATTACAGAGGATGTAAATCAGTTGTATAGAACTACCATGCACGAAGAGGATTATATCAACCCAAATGAAAATGGCATGCTCAGTTGGAGGAGTATTATTTCTTATGCTTCAGACTCTGACACGTGACTAAAGAAATGGAAGCAACGATTACATGAATTATCTACCATAAGATGTGCTAGAATGGTGTGCGCGCTAAGATGGATTGGTTTAGAGGTAAGAGAGCCTACTACATTTTATGGTTTAAATGACTTAGAATAATTTTTAACGAAGATAGAATTAGAAGTAGTAGAAAACCATAGATTACAAGTATTACATATTGCTTTGAAATATACACCTTCCTGATGGTGGGGTACACATAAGGAGAATATCAACAATCGGTATCAGTGTAAGAGGTTATTGCGCATCAGATTCAGCACAGAGCGGGAGCAATGATATGAGGAAAAATATGATGGAATTGGACAACCTAGAGAACAAGTAGAAATATGTATAATTCAATGGAAATTAGTACCACTATAAGAATGGCTAGATCATTTTATTCACACATTAGAAGGCATTCCAAAGAACTGGTACACAGAAAAGGAACAACACAAAGAAATTGCAAATTGGGAAGAGATACAATGGAATTTTGTAGTTACATTTTCCTTTGAGCATGAAAGTCCGGAGATAGATACAACATTGAAGGTGGTAAGAGACAAGATATTTGAAGACCTAGAATTTGAAATAATCCCAACATATCATAATCAGACTAGACAGACAATTAGATAGTTGCTACATTGTTATCATGTCGCGGAAGAAGAAGATCCAACAAAAGAAAACCCGCGCAATATCCAAATCCCAGAAGTTGAAGGAGAAAGGGAAGTAGAAGGTCCAAAGCTAGATTYTGAATATTGTGTTGCACCATTGAAGATCAAGAAGGTAAAYATTGRAATTGTGGAAAACACAAAGATTGCAAGCATTGGAGATTATTGGGATAATCAAATGGTAGAAAGAATCACARAATTAATGCGCAAGTACAGTGACTTATTCCGAGCGACATTTTCAGAGATGAAGGGATTAGAAGGAGAAATAGGAGACATGAAGATCCCTTTGAAGCCAGAAGCTAGGCCTATAAGACAGAGACCTTACAAGATAAATCCAGTGTATAAGCATAAGGTGAAGGAATAAATTGACAAGATGTTAGAAGTTGGTGTCATAGAACCTGTGGAAGAATCAGAATGGATCATTCCTATGGTGGTGCAGGAAAAGAAGCAAGGAGGGATCAGGATTTGTGTAGATATGAGAAAATCGAATGATGCTTTCCTACATGATCCCTTTCCTACCCCATTTATAGATGAATATTTGGAAAATGTAGGAGGTCAAGAGGCTTATAGCTTTACAGATGGATTTTCAGGATATCATCAGATCAGGATTCTACCAAAAGATAAACATAAGACTACATTTTCTACAGACTGGGGATCATTTCAGTATACATTTATTCCATTTGGATTGAAGAATGCACCTGCAATCTTTTCAAGAGTAGTAGTAGTATCTTTTAAGGACTTTATTCACAAGTTTTTGGAGGTTTACTTGGATGATTGGACAATGTTTAGTTTATTGAAAGACCATGTTGCAGTGTTAATATTGATGTTAGATAGATGTAGACATTGTCATATTTCATTGAATATTAAGAAATGTATTTTCAGCGCACCTTTTGGTATTTTGTTAGGGCATGTGGTGTGTAAACAGGGTCTGCTGGTTGATCCTGCTAAAATTGTTGTTATAGTGAATTTACCACCACTAAAGTCTGTGCGCCAGTTGAAGAGTCCACTTGGTCATACAAGATATTATAGCAAGTTCATAAGGGGATACACATAGATTACTACGCAAATGGAGAAAATGTTGAAGAAGGACACTAAATATCAGTGGAATGATGAATGTTAGAAGAGCTTGGATATTTTGAAAGAGAAGATGGTAACTACGTCAATTTTAGTATTTCCATACTAGGAAAAATAATTTCATGTGCATGTGGATGCATCTTCAATAGCGCTAGGAGTAGTACGAACACAGCTAGGAGAAGGTGATATAGATCACTCTACTGCATTTGCAAGCATGAAGTTATCAAACTTGTAACAAAACTACAACACTACAGAAAGAGAAGGATTGGCCATGGTGTATGCTTTGCATAAATTCAAACATTACTTGTTAGGGAAACATTTCAAGATGTTTATAGATCATTCTGCTCTTAGATACTTAGTCAATAAGCTAGTGTTGGGGGGGAGGATATGCATATGGCTACTTTTATTCCAATAATTTGACTTTGAAGTTGTGGTGAAGATGGGAAGATTAAATGCAGGATCAAATCACTTATCCATGATAACTAATGGAGAAGAACCCAATAACTTGGACAAAAAAATTTCATATGCACAATTTCTTTCCGTACATATAGCTGATGAGTATTTTCCTGACATCATTGAGTTTTTGAGTACAGGATTTGCACCAAGAGAATGTACTACTCAGCAGAAGAAAAATTTGGTGGTCAAAGTTGCAGAATACCAATTGATTGCAAGTCATTTATACAAGCTTGGAGAAGATAACATTTCGATGAGATGTGTTATGGAGCATGAAAGGCCTATCATTTTAGCAGAGGCGCATGAAGGAATTGCTAGAGGAAATTACGCAGGGAAAGCTACTGCACGAAAGGTATGGAGTGCAAGATTATGGTGGCCAATAGTTCACAAAGATTCAAAAGAGTATCGTCAGAATTGTGACATTTGTCAGAGAGTTGGAAATCCATGCAAGAGGGATGAGATGCCATTAAGATCGTAAATGAGTTTGCAAGTGTTTGATAAGTGGGCAATAGATTTTTTAGGTCTAATTAATCCACCAACAAGAAGATCATGAACCAGATATATTATTACCAAGACAAAATACTTGACCAGATGGGTTGAGGTAGCAACAGTAAAGGATTGTAGCGCAGAGACTGCAACACGCTTTTTTTTTTAACATGTAGTGACAAGGTTTGGATGCCCAAGAATTTTGATGAGTGATTAGGGGACTCACTTTATCAGCAACACAACTGAGGCAATGCTAGAAGAATTTGAGGTACATCAACAAAATATCACTCCATATCACCCTCAAGCTAATGGAACAATTGAAGCATTCAACAAGATATTGGAGAATGCCCTGAAAAAATATTTGTAATGTGAACAGGGATGACTGTGATTTGAAGGTACCAGCAATACTATGGGATTACAAGGATATAGGGAAAACACATTTCATATTGGTATATGGATAGGAAGAAATAGTTTCCTTATATTATTTGATACCAATTATGTGCATTGCAACAATTAGATATATGACAAAAAGAGGTGCAGCACAGGAAAGGTTGTCTCAACTCATGGAATTAGAGTAAGAGATAATCATAGTTGGTTTCCATCAAGAGGTACAAAAAGAAAAATATAAATCATGGCATGACAAACATATTAAGAAGAAGAACTTCAAAGTGGGAGATCTAGTTCTCCTTTAGGACAGTAAATACTTACAACACCCAGGGAATATTAGAATGCATTGGCTAGGGCCATGTGCAATAAATTCTATCACAGATGGAGGTGTTGTGTAGTTGCGGGACTTAGCAGGCAAGTAAGTTCAAGGACTGGTAAATGGTAGTCGACTGAAATTGTATAGGGACAATTGACCTACTAACCATCAATAATTGCAATGCAGAAAGAAGAATTGTACATAATGTATATAATAGGAAGAAAAAGTAGAAAAAGAAGGAAAAGAAGAAAAAAGTAGAAAAATGAAGAAAAAGCCAAAAAAAGTAGTTAGAGGAATAAGTGGTTGACAGATAGTTGAGAATGACAGCACGCAAAAGACAGTCAATCGGTGCGACATAATTCAAGAAACTGTGCACAGGAAAAGTAAACACTGCGTGATAGGACAGAAAATGATTGAAAAAAGTGAAAAGTTGGTGAACGAAAAAGAAAGGGAATGTCAGAGCATTAATGACAGAGTCTATAAAAAGGGAAAAGTAGGGAAAAAGAAAAATACTTGTGATTTTTTAGAAAAGGAGCGACAAAGAAAACAGAGTCGAGGCCACCCAAGAGAACTATTTTATAGTCAGGAGGAGCGCACAAGAAAATGAAGTCCCATAAGGAGGTCCCCCAATATACCATAACAGAAGACAATCTAGAATTAGTGGCGAAAAAAGTGCAGGACTGCACGAAAGAAGAAAATGAATAGGAAGAAAACAAAAGAGAGAGGATAATCCAAGAACTAACAGAGGCCAAGCAAGTCTTAGAGCATATACAATTTACCAAGGCACAGCACAGAGGGTAAACACAACAACAAAAAATGCAAGAACAACAGATGACAATGCAGATCGAGGAGGAGATAGTACAGATAACATCATCAGCAAGTGAAAACTTTAGCCTTACTAAAGACATGATGAAAATGGATGAAGACATGGTGCAGAAACAAGTCAAGGACATAAAACAGATGGAATTGGTATTGGCTAAGATACCAACAAAAGCGATCTATAAGTAACAGATGAGCGTGGCACAAGAAGCACAATCAAGGGAAAGGACGGATGAAACAAACCTAGAGATAGCCAAGGAAGAAAAATAGGTGCTAGAGACAATCCTCAAAGAAGTGCAGCTTGAACATGAGGAGGAAAAATGACGTGCAGATAAATTGGAACAAAGACTTGAGGAAGTATTTCAAACAATCCCAGATAGCACACTAGCAGGATAACTCAATGCAGAAGAAAAGATGAAGAGGATAACGCAAACAATGGAGGTAAGTAAATAGGAGATAGTCGAATTGGTTGGGAATTTGACACTAACCACACCTACAGAAGTCAAATCAGAGAGGGAGAAACATGCAATAGAAAAAACAGATAGTATTGCATTGGAAGTCAAAGAAATAGCATAGCTTTACGAAAGGACCACGCAGATATGGACGAGCCTGGAAGAAGATGAAGGGATCTAGCAGTTGGATTAGAGGGAAGACAAGATGAATGTCATAGTCTAGGATCTAAAGCAAATGCATAAGACAATGCCTATATCGGAGAGACTGAGGGTCAAACAGGAGATGAAAAACTTGTAAGCAGAAGTAAGGGCCACACAAGAGGAAAAGGAAGCATGACAGGCTCAGTTGGAGCCACTTCAGGAGCAAGCTGAAAAGATGATAGCAGAGTTGGAACTGGAGAAAATTAGACTGGAACATGTGCAATCGAAAATTAGAAAAGTGTTGGAGGAGCACATAAAAATGCAGGTAGTGGAGACCTTGATAGAGAAAAGTGCACAGGAAAAGAAACAAGTGGATGAACTAGCAAAAGAGTTATAGGAATTCGAGAGATCAGTGCAGGTAGCACACATTTCCTGAGTGGCTTGGGATGAGCCACAGGTTAGTGTTGGGGGCATGTTGGAGCAGGAAATTTTTGAGTTCAGCGCAGTAAATGAGGAATGGACCAAAGGAAGCAGCATGCACCAGGAAAGAAGAGAAAGTAGCACGATAAAAGGGAAAAACAAGTAGAGCGTCGGAAAAGAAGGAAGACCCATGCAAAGTCAAAGAAAGAAAGGGTTGGATCGAATACCAACCGTGCGGAAGATAGTTAGAAAGTGGGAAAGTGAAGTCTACTTAGAATTAGGGTTTTTTAGTCATAATGTAAGGGATTTTACCCATTTTGTTGTATAAATAGAATATGTATGAGGAAAATAGGATATCTTTTGATCAGGGAGTAGTTCATTATCACTTTTGTATGAGCAAAGTACTTTGAGCATCTTTTTGAGTTTGAGTCGAAGTATTTGTGTCGTTGAGAGCTGCAGAGCTCAGATGGAGGCGCTGTTGAGATGCAATTGAGGGCCAGGTTGCTAGTTGTGGAGCTTGGTGTGACACTGGTCAGCCTCATGCACCAGTATTAAACTCATGATGTAATTCACATAGTGCAAGACCTTTTTTGATGAAGAATAAATAAGAATCAGAAGATCTGTGTGGACATAGCTCGGGGAGTGAACCACGATAAAATGGTTTCTCTATGTGTATTGTGTTGATTTTATGCTTAATGATGAATGAATGTTTAAATGAATGCATCTGTTAGAGTTTATTTACAATGTGCACTAATGAATGTTATTGAATGGATAAAATAGTATATATGATGAATATTATGGTAGAATGCATGTTAAAGTAAAAGTAAAAAGGAACATCCCCAATCCCTTCCATGAATTCAGACATATGCATCCTGCAGTCACCCATAATCCATCTCGGTTGAGACTGCGATGTGAACTCTATGCGTGGTGTAGCCTTCTGGTTTAGCAGAAGGGCCGATGGTGAAAAGGGTTTTGTTGGAGAACTAAGGTAGAAACCAAGTCAGCCCATACATCCAAAAATTATACAATGCAATTAAACATTTAGATGCCATGGCACCATAAATTTAAAATGTAGACTTAAAATTGCAAATATATTTGAACAAACTAGAAACTAATACAATCCATGACATAAAAAACATTAATCCAACATAATCACAAGTAAGTCACGAACAATTATCTTTCTGGGAATCATCCACCAACTTGAAGCAGAAGACGGACATTCCACCCAACCATAGGTTCCTTGTTGCATCGGTTCTCTATAAAACATAGGCCATCCTTGAGATGAGGCTATGATTCCACAAGGGTGAACTCTTCATATGGTTGGCTCTAATTCTCATCTTGCTTCCCAATTCCAAAGTTCATAATTGAATAATTACACCTACAAA
>ML854559.1:0-12906 GCA_009831015.1 Picea engelmannii | reverse complement strand
TAATGGCCTTGAAGAGTTTCCTCTCCAACCTAATCCAAGGCCCTAATCCTGAACTAGTTGGTTAACCCTACAAACATAAAAGTCTAATAAATTTTAGATTTAGCATTAATTTTATGGCTTATCTTATGTCAAGGGGTATGAAATTTAAACTAATGATGTTTAAATAACGAAAGTAAAAAATGAACAGAAAGATGGAAACAAAAATTTCACTTAACGCAAATTTTCAACAACTTTTCAAATTTTTATTTTTATTTTTTTAAGATATTTTGAATCAGCAAACTTAAAGAAGGATTTCACTCGACTACGAGCTACTTACGATCTAATTAAACTATCAAGAACTTAAGAAAACAAAGATTTTTCCCTGGCTACTAATGCAAAATCACACTTTTCAACCAAACAAGAAAATGAAAGATTTTTTTTTAATTTAAATGCTGATAAAGCAATAAGGAAAAATACCAACAAGTAAAAAACCAAGAAAAACAATTCTGGCCTAATCGCAGATCGCAAAGAATCACTTCAAGAAATCACACACTAGCAACTTAAAAAATGACTCTCACACTTGTCTAAAAACCCTAAAGAANTTAATGACAACTTTCTAATGAAAAAAGCAAGCTAAGGCTAAGATCCATCCTAAGCTACTGACTTCTAAGATAGAGATTCAAAAACCTGAGAGGTATAACTCTCGTAAAGGGAAAGGATGATTGCCTTACCCTACACAAAAACTATCCTGCACAAGAACACTACTGACAATCCAACAACAAGCGTGTGCACGCGAGTTGTGTAAAGAAAGAGGGCGTGTACACGCGTGCTGTCCTTATACAGGCCGCGTGTATCTCTAAAACTTTGAAAAAAATAAAAACAGACAATCCAAACCAGGAAGAGACCTTTGATATTGAGAACCAGGGTCTCTTGAAGGCTTAAACACTCTCTTTAACAAAAAAAGGGAAAACAATGTAAGGAAAAAAATTGTAAAACAAACCAATCTGAGATGAGACAGCGAACAACCAAGACTTAGAAAGAATTCCAGAAAACCCCTGAGAGTGACTGATTCTGACAGGGAAGAGGATGATTGCCTCCAAAATGTTTTGGAACCTACATGCTATTGCTACTTCTTCAGCTTGTGCTCACACGTAGGCTATAAGAAAGTAGGGCGCGGGTACACGCGTGGAAAATTTATGCAGGTCACATGTACCTCTGTGGGTCTCAAAAAAACACAGTCAAGCAAAATCAGAGATAGCTGGTATGGAAGACCAGACTCTCTGTCAGCTCAGACTTTGCAGAAACTTAAAAAAATAGGATAGAAAACCAGTCTTTTAAAACTACCAAAAAATATCAAATTCCAAGGAACCCTAGAGATTTCCCCAGTATGGTCGCCAATTCTATTGTGGTGGGAAATCCCCCTACGTACTATAAAATAGGGTTATAGTATGCATGCAGATATGACCAAAAGAAAACTAATTTCTACTTTCATCCCATACTTAATCCCCATTTCTTTTCAGCAAATACATGGTTAGACCAACATACCTTGTTCCTGATGTTCGATGTCGATCCTTCTTCACGCTTGATCACTCGTTAGCAGCTCTCCTCCCAAGGCTGACCTGCATACAAAATAAGAAACAAACTACGCATGCATTTTACCTATAGATTAATGGGTTAGAGATTCAAACATATATTTACTGAACTATGAAGAACTCATATAGTGGGAGGGGAAAAGCATTTATTTATTAATAACTTTAATGAATCAACTTACAATGTCGAGACTGGCCACTGCTCCAAAAATCCTGATCCTAGGCTCCTCTTCAAATGTCCAACTTCTTTGCTTTGTATCTCTTTTTGCACAAGGATGGCTAAAGGGTTGGGACAATGGGAATGTGCAATTGGGTAGAGTTTCTTTACTGTATTTCTCCTCCTCCAAATGGGACCCCTAACCCTTCTTTTATAGGCTAGAAGAAGCTAGGTATTTGGACGAACCCTCGGCCATGCATGGCCGGGAGTTTCAGTTAACTCACCTAAAGCTGTGTGTTCCATTGACAACTTTCCTTTTTTCATGCTTTTATCTGTCCACGCAGACTGTTTTAGGTCAAATAGCATGTACACATGTGCAATAATGGAATAGGGCACATGGGCCCTTATAAAAGAGGTTTTTTAAAGAGTTGTTCAGAAGTGATTTAGAAAAGAAGGGATCTGAGATGGCCTGATGCCAGGTAAGAATGTATGGTGCAAATTAGGGTTATAACAGATGCCCCCTAAGTGTAGGGTCAGAAGAGCATATGATGGCTGAAATACATTACCAATCTTTACTGATGTGCCGAACAAGTGAGCCCAGGGACCAGGAACTGGGAGGCGCCATCTGAAAAATAACAAATGTCTCACTGAGGCGGGCATACCCATGCTCGGGATAAAATAGAATCATGTCTACCAATCAAATACATTGTAGATCCATGTCAAATAACTATATAAAGTATAGCCGTGAACAATACACAGTGGAGCTACATCTCGAAACCAAAAAGATATACATATAGAGTATCCATCTTCTAGAAGCTGATATGTCCTGATCGCTAGAGATGAGATCTTTAGAGCTCGAGCAACAACTTCAAAATCTTCAAAACTCAAGGCATGAGTGTAATATGAGTGTATGACTTCACTACCCAGAGGTCTTTGACGACTCGTCGATCATGGAGTAGATATTCTTGATGATCAGACTGAAGGCTTCATTGATTTCGAATAAGGACTTGATTAGACATTCAGGATGGCTGGGTATGAGGGCAAGAGACAAATTGCAGAGGGGCCGACTCAGGCTTGGTAGAAACTTCCCTTGGACAACAACATGAAAAATGATGAGACTTAGGTAGCATGGCATTAATCATAAGTCTACGAAGCAGGAGGCAACACAAATTCTCCATATGTTTGGAAGAATAACCAAACGGAGGAGGACAGAACTCTATGTAGTGAGAACAACTTCCTAAGGTCGTATTACATCCCATAGTTTGACGAACAAACGAATAGATGTTCTTTATCCAAGGGTGACTTATTATGTTGCCAATAAATAAAATACTTTTCCCTTCCTCTTTTGGGGGTATGTTTGATTTTTTTGTCTTTTTTCAATAATTTTGGAAAAAAGAATAAAGGAATGTTACGTTACAATGGAGGAACGAGTGTGACAAACATACAAGTTCAAGGAACAAGGACAAGACTGATGTTCAAAATAATGATACTCGAGAAAAATCCTCTTGGGGCCAAGGGTGTTAAAACGCAGAAGCAAACTGTTACAAGGCTGGCGTATAAGATATGCAAACGCGGTTAACAAAACAGACAATGGTAACATCCTTTGATGTAAGTTTAACGAGCCCAGACAAGGTAAGCTCGATGGTTTTTCATATTTAGAGAGTTTGAAAAAACATAAAAGGAGACTCCATTGGGGTACCTTTTTCGAAAATAGTCTAGTCAGTTCGAAAAAGGGGTAAACTAGCAACGACAAGACGTCTATTTAAAACCATTTTAACGAGTGTGATAAGGACAAGATCGCTCGGCCATTTTTTCATTTTTGAGGAGTCTGAAAAAATCTTAACTATGGACTCCGTCAGGAATGTTCTTCTGGACCAATTTAACGAGTGTGAAAGAATAAGGTCACTTGGCGATCTTTTCAATTTTAGGGAGTCTGAAAAGAGCTTAACTATGGACTCCGTGGTGGTTCCTTTTTTGTAAGTTTAGTCCCTAAGGCCCGAAAAATGGGTGAAATTATACCTGAGAGTACTCTTCTAAATAACAAAAGTTTCATAGAGTATACCTTGACAGACGTGGAAGTTCCATAGAGTACCGTCGGACAGACGTGAGTTCAAATTTCAGTTTAATGAGTGTGAAAGGCCACAAGATCGCTTGACAATATTTTCATGTTTAGAGGGTCTGAAAAGGGCTTAAAAGAAGACCTGTAGAGGTTACTTTTCTCAGTTAATCTAGACGATATCAAAAAGCATAAATGTAGTCTCACCGGATGTTGCTTTTGGATCTCAAAGCTATCTTGAAAATCAAGAAAGTTAACTCATGATCGACACTTTGTGGGTCGATGCTGGGTATCTCCTCGGGGGAGCAGTATGCTCCAATGAAAACATTGTCTACTATGCGAGGGGTTCTGGAGAGATTTATCGGTATAGTTTCAGCAATGGTTTCCATATTACTCTCAACATAAAATCCATGGGTAGCTAAGAGATTAATAGGACAAGACCGATCTCCCATCATAGTCATGGTGAATTCTCCTGCTTTGATTCAGCTTAACTCTGGGAGGAAGTATGATCTGTGATGAAGATCTTCCCAGGGTTTGTCTGGACTAGTCATTGCTTCAATTATTGCTTCATTATAGGGCAAGACCAAGCCTAACGAATCGACGTCAGCGAGAGAACCCTGAGCCCAAATAGGCTCTAGAAGTGGATCGAACTCTTGTGCAGGAGTTAGATCAGTGTTAGCTGAAGCTTGCTGGATTAAAGAGTAGGCTACTTTAGCTGTGGACAAGGGAATGGACATGCCCGGGTGCCCTGTCCCATCCATCATGGTCGATGGGGAAGAAAGCATCCACAGATTGTCGAAGTAAGTCATGCAGAACGACGAAACTTGAAAAATATCAACTTTATGGTGATTGTATATAAACTTGATATCGCCGTGAGGGGACGAGTAATCAAAGGTACCCATCAAAGATGGGCACAAACCAACCCCTACGTTGATGACACCTGGTTGAGGATTATCAATCATCGGGACCATGGATCCCCCCAATGTACAGTCATGTCTGGAGAAAGACAATTGATCGATGGTCACTATTCGACCCTCGTGTGGAAACAACAAGACCTGAAAAACTGTAGCAACCACAGCTTGCATGGCATAAGTCCAACTCCTTCCTAACAAGAGGTTATAGTCGAGGGGAGCATCGACTACCTCTACTTCAACACACATGGTCTTCCCTCCTAACTACATGGGGAAAGAAGGAATGATACCATGTGGTCAGAACGAACGACCGTCGAAAGCTTCCAACATGGCAACGACATAACGCATGTTGAGGCACCCTCATCAACCACCATGATGAAGATATTCCGAGTAAAATTTTTTGTGGGATAAGCCACTACTATCTGAAATGCTACGTGGTAAGGCAGATGAGGTTTTAAGTCGGTTGTATCCAGCATGATTGTACCTGGATTACAAGTCTCGGTAGATCCTAAAGTAGTTAACAAGGCTTTCCTCTGGGACGGGCAGCTTTGGAGGATTTCCAAAGCGGACATCGCACAAGGGGTTTGTGATAAATCTTCCACCACAGAGTAGTTCTGGGCGGCCCTTGCATTTGGGTTATGAGAATATTTTTTGAAAGAACCTTTGGGAATGCGTGTCATTATTTCACCCAATGTCTTCTCAATCTGTAGAGGAAGAGATGGGAGTTCAGCTTCTTTACCCTTCTCAGAAGTGCATGGTTTACTATAGTCATGTGCTCTAGTCGATATAAAAGCATCACTCTTCACCATATATCTGTTTGCGGATGCGGAGTTGTTCGCAAGTGGAGAGGGTCATTGGCTGTCCCCTTCCGTGCTTGTAGAGGCATGTGTTAGATTTTTCCCATGTTGGAATGGATTGGTTAACACAGGAGGCTATTGCTGTGTCACAAACTTTTGGGCCACTGCAAGCCGGGGACAAAGGTGGGTCGGGTGGTGTTCCGTGCACAGGTTGCATGGATAACTCGCCTTTCGTTTCTCAGTATTGCCCCCGCCAACATTATCAGTGGGTTTCTTATCCCCCTTACCCTTCTTTCGTTGTTTTTTCTTTCCTTCAGGCTTCTGGGTGGCCTTTGGATTAGTCGATTGCACAGTGTGGACATCCGACGTTTTGGTAGGGGGAGCAGCCGAAGCAGTAGTTTTGGACAATATGCACTCCTTGAACGAGCTCTCAGAAGAGAAACAATTGAAGCACGAGTGTAAACAGAGAATTTAAATGAACATAAAACCTACCATTCATTCAGATAAACACAGTAATAGTGACACCAAACATTGGGATTAAAGATTCCCTATTCTATTCATTCAAGTGATAATATACATAGATATAGGAAGTCCTCCACTGTTTCTTCAACAAATTATGCAATACTCTTTGGCTCTCAACAACAATATATATCTCTTTCTCAGAATGAAAACTATCACAAATACGTAGCAACAACCTTCTTTTGGGCATAAGATGCAAAAAAAATACAGAAGGGGTGATTAATCAAGCTTTTACCCCCCAACAACCTAATGCTATCCTATCAGGATTTATGAATTCACCTACTAAGGAATAAGAAATTAATATAATTTACAAATAAGATACGGAATGATGCACAACCTCTGTACAATAAAACCTTCACATTAAAGTGATACTGATATGAGAGGATCTTTAGGGATGGCCTTAGCCTCCAATTCATTAATTACATTTATTTTCATAAAGTTTCAAATTCAAAAAGGTGTGCTCTCCTTTGTATATTGAAAATCAGCTTCATGCATGCGCTAGATGATGTGATTTACTCCAACCTATCCTCCTTTTAATGCTGATGTAGATGCCCCTTCATCATACTCCTCTGGCCAAAAATTAATGGACTCTTGTCCATGAGCTCCTGCACTGTTTTTCCTTTCTTCAAAATGTCTTCTTCACTTACCCAACTGGAATCCTTTTCTGGATGGCCTTTCCACTTAACCAGATATTCAAAATAAGTCTTTCTTCTAGTCCTCTTGCCAATCCTATGATCTATAATATTCTCCATTTATAGATTCTCTGATACAGGCATTTGTTTTTCCCATCTGATCCTCCTGTTTCATCTTTCCTGTAAGGATATAGGTCTGCAACATTAAAAATGGTTGAGATTCCCACATTGTCTGGAAACTCTATCTCATAAGAATTTGCTGCAAATTTCCTAAGGATCTTGCATGGTCCTATCTTTTTCATTTTCAATTTGTTATATGTTCCCCTTGGGAACCTCTCCTTTCTCAGATGAGCCAAAACATGATCTCCCACTTCAAATTGAAGCTCTCTCCTATGCTAATCAACTATGTCTTTGTACTTCTTTCTATTGTCTTGAAATTTCTCCTTGGTCTCACCATGAAGTTTCTGCATCTCTGTAGAAAAATATTTAGCTATTGCACTTCTGAATTCATTCTATCCCAAATCTCTTAGTTCTAATATTCTTCTTAGCTGCATTCCATACACTATCTGGAATGAACTTCTTTCTGTGCTCCTATTTGGTGAATCGTTGTATGAAAACTCTGCTTGTGGCATAATCTGATCCCACTGACTATTATGCTAAGTGACTAAGCTCCTCATCAAATTACCCAGACTTATGTTTACCACCTCAGTTTTCCCATCTGTCTGAGGATGGTATGCTGAACTAAAGGACAAATATGTCACCAATTTCTTCCACAATGTTCTCCAAAAGTGTCCTACAAATTTTATGTCTTTGTCTAAGACAATGCTCTTGGGCAAGCCATGTAGCCTCACAATTTCTTTAAAAAACAGACTTGCTATGTGTGTAGAATCATTTGTCTTCTGGCATGGTATAAAGTGTGCCATCTTCGAAAACCTGACAACTACCAAAAATATGGAATCACTTCCCCTCTGGGTTCTTGGTAATCCCAACACAAAATCCATGTTGATAGCATCCCAAGATCTATCTGGAATAGGCTTAGGATGATAAAGACCAGTGTTCAATTATCTTCCTTTTGCATACTAGAAAATTCTGCATTTGTTCAAAAATTTCTTCACTTCAGATCTCATACCTGGCCAATAGTATGAGCCACTCAACTGTGCAAATGTTTTCTCATGGCCAAAATGTCCTGCTAGACCTCGACTTTTCTTCTCTTTCAATAAATTGTTTCTCATTAAGCATTTTGGTATGCACAATTTTATCCCTTTGAACAATAGTCCATCCTGAATCAAATATTCCATCCATGGACTCTTGTCCCTTAGAAAAGGATTTTCACATGCTTCATAAGCTTCTTTAAAATCTGCATCTTCACCATACATTTCCTTAAGGTGTTCAAACCCTAAGGTTTCCACTTTGAATTCTTGCATAGTCAAGCATCTCCTACTCAAAGCATTTGCAACCTTATTTGCACTCTCGAAAATACGCTTGATAACAAAAGTGAAATTTTTCATAAATTCTACCCACTTTGCATGCCTCCGATTCAACTTCTCCTGCTTGGTGCTGAACTCTAGAGCTTGATTATCATTATACAACACAAATTCATTGGGAATAATATAATGCCTACACTTCTTTAAGGCTTGAATCACTACATAGAATTGTTTGTCATATGTGGAGTACTTCTTCTTGGTATCATTCAAATTCTCACTGAAATATGCAACAGATCTATTATCTTGACTTAAGACTGCTCCAATTTCTAATCCACTAGCATCACACTTTACCTGGAAGGTCTTCCCAAAATATGGCAGAACCATAATTGGTTTTTATGTGATCTTATCCTTCAATATCATGAAGATTTTCTCAGCCTCTTATATCCACTTAAAATATTTGTTTCTCTTCTTCATAGTGTCTAATATCGGTGCACATATACCACTAGAATTTACAATGAATTTTCTATAGAAAATTTCTAATCCATGGAAACTTCTTACCTCAAATATAGTTATTGGTGATGGCCAATCGATGCTAGCTTCCACCTTTTCTGGATCCATCTTCAGCTTATTGGAAGATATCACAAAACCCAAATATAAGAGTTTTGTCTTCATAAAAGATGACTTCTTTAAATTTATCAGCAACTTCTCTTGCTGCAACCTCATCATCACTAATGTCAAGTGTCTCAAGTGATCTTCTTCATCTTTACTGAAGACTAGTATATCATCCAGATATACAATGACAAATTTACCTATGAAGTCTTTAAGTACTTCATTCATCAACCTCATGAATGTGCTTGGGGTGTTTGTTAAGCCAAATGGCATAACAAGCCACTCATAAAACCCTTTATTTGTTTTGAATTTTGTTTTCCATTCATCTCCTTATATCATCCTTATCTGGTGATAACCACTTTTCAGATCTATCTTTGAAAAACAACTTTCTCCACTCAAGCAATCCATTAAATCATCCATCCTGGGTAAAGGAAATCTATACACAATAGTGATATTGTTGATGGCTTTGGAGTGTGTACACAGTCTCCATCCTCCATCCTTCTTAGGACTCAATACAGTTGGTATTGCATATGGTCTTAGATCTCCCTGACTAAACCCCTTTCTAATAGATCTTGGACTTGATTCTTGACCTCTTCATTCTCTTGAGGTGTCAATCTGTATGCTTCTCTATTTGGAATACTTGCTCTTGGAATAAGATCAATGTGATGACTAATGCTCCTAATGGGTGGCAATGAGAAAGGTAACTCATCCACCACTATATCAACAAAAGTTTCCAGTAGTTCTTGAATTTCTTCAGGTAGGTCATCCACAATAGTGCTTGTAAGGATGACTCTAGTATTTCTCACTACAACAAACTGCATGTCATGTTCCTTCTTGACTTCATTCAAGAGCTCCTTGCCACTCATGAGAAGTATGCTTGGGTTGGATTCTTCCTTCCCCTTCTTATCCTCTTTTGGAAACAACATGTGTGTCCTACCATTCTTCTCTAGGGTGTAAATGTTTTTTCTCCCATCATGTATGACATTTCTGTCAAACTACCATGGTATTCCCAACAAAACATGACAGACATCCATGGGTATTATATCACATAAAATATCATCTTTGTATCCTCCTATTTTAAATTCAACTTGTCATTGTTTACTTATCATTACCTGGTGTCCTTTTTGCAACCATGATTCTTTATATGGATTTGGATGTGTGGTTGTTTCCAGATATAGTTTTTCCACCATATATGTGGATACTATATTATCAGTACTCCCACTATCAATTATCACCTTGCAAACTCTGTCCTTGGTCTTGCAAGCGGTTCTAAACATATTGTTTCTCTGTACTGGTTCTTCCACCTCCTTCTCTGGCTTCAAGAGAATTTTCCTCATCTTGAGGGATTTTCCATTTTTTCTCTGGCTCCCATTTTTACAACAACTCTTTGCAAGCATTCTTCTATAGCATATTCTCTTGCAACTCCTTCATCTTCTACTTATTCACTTTCGGCCTCACTGATGTCACCTACATCTAGTTCTCTCCTTTGTGCAGTTTCCATTGCATCTAGCCTTGCACGAAGTCTCCTCATTTCCTCCTCCATTGCTGGATTCACTATAGGTTTGTCCCTGCGTATTCTTGGCGGCATGATGCTAAGATTTCTTCACACAGAGATTAAATTATGGCTATGATACCACTTGATGCAATACCCCTCTCTCTCCTAGGGTCTGCACGACCTCCTAGTCTAGGATCGATCTAATATGGAGTAGAATTGACTCTTAGGGCTTCTACTAAGCCTCAAAACCAGTTAATCAATGGCCCTTTTTTCTCTTTGTGTAGGTTATTTGAAACCCGCAGGCACTTTCCTGGCACTTTTTCCCTTAGAAACATTTTGAAATACAGGCGCTAGCTCCCTTCACTAGGCCCCTCTCTTCATATGACCCCAGGTTGTGACCCATGCTTAACTCAAGAAGCACTAAGTCTTTGGGCTTTGGGACTCATAAATTCCAGAGACTACTCCAATCCCCTAGAGTTTTATGTAGTCGAATTCACGGGATTACTCCACATGTCCCTCTCTAACCCGATGGTCAGGATGAGTCCCTGCCTCCAGGCTTTGAATGATCTCTATTAAACTCTCCCTCTTTCTCTTTCTCCCGGAGTGCTCTGCCTCCAAATACGCAGCCTTTTGACGTGTGTCTCTTCCATGATCAATGATTGTGGTGAACTCTAGCCTTTAATATTGGAAGTTCTTACACCCTTTCACAAGATTTTCTCTGAAATACTCTTCCTCCAAATGCATGGATCTTTGATGCGTGTCCGCTCCAAGATCAATGGTCACGATGGAACTCACCTTCAATACCTTGTGTTTCACTATGCAAAATTTCCCCCCGAGTGCCTCTCCTCTGAAGTTTGGATCTTGCGCCACATGTCATCCTTGGATCCAACGGTCCAGATTTATTCGTCCCTTCAGGACTTTGGCAGGACGATCCTTTGCTCCTCACAAATCTCTCAGAGCTCTAGTCTCCCGGAACTCTAAACTTGTTGGCACTTGTCCACTGTGGAATGAATGGTCATGATTGATTTTCTCCTTCGAGACTTCAGTGATCCCTCTCCTTGCACACCCGTTGAAACTCCGAATACACTAAGTGCCAAAGGATCCTTGAGGTATCCTTCGCACAACTATCCCAGATCTGATGGTTGTCAGCACTCTGGCGATCTCTCACTAGATCTCCACCCTCGGTTCTTAAACTCTTCCCTTCAAGGGATTACTTTTGCTAGCCCTCCTGCTCTTAACTTTCTGAGGTATATGAGACCTTTCCCTGCCCTTTTGGTGTGCTCCTCCCGCACTATAAAACATTGGAACTTAAAAAATTTCTAAGTTTTCTTCCTTGCTACTGATGGTTGTTATCTCTCCTGAGATTAGGTTCTAGAGGTATATGAGACCTCTTCCACCCATCAATGCACTCCCTTATAGCTCTTAGATGTTCGTACTCCTCAATGCTTAGATAGCTATCTCTCCTGAGCTTTTTCCTCTAAGGCTTTAAAGCCTTGGGCATGCTCCTTGTGTCCTTGGAACTCTTCCACTCGACTATTCTCCTATGGGACAATGAGTCTGAGAATAAATCGGTCTACACACTCCTTGCATGGATCTATTCTTCCTCTGCACTGCTGCTATCAAATATTCAACGTTATCTCTCCTGATCTTCTCTGAATTAAACTTAGCTCTATCAACGTAGTCCTTGCAGAGAATATGCATTCCTTGCACGAGCTCTCAGAAGAGAAACAATTGAAACTTATTCTAACTCTAAAGATTCATGTATCTAATCACAAAATGCATTCATAAGCACAAGCATGAGTATAAAAAAAGAATTTAAATGAACGTAAAACCTACCATTCATTCAGATAAATATAGTAACAATGACACCAAACATTGGGATTGAATATTCTCTATTCTATTCATTCAAGTGATAATATACATAGATACAAGCAGTCCTCCACTGCTTCTTCAACAACTTATACAATGCTCTCTGGCTCTCAACAACAACAACTCTCTATCTCTCTCTCTCAGAATGACAACTATCACAAATAAGTAGCAACAGCCTTATTTTGGGCGTAAGATACAAAAAAATACATAAGGGGTGATTCATCAAGCTTCCCCCCCCCAACAACCTAATGCTATCCTATCAGGATTTATGAATCCACCTACTAAGGTCTAAGAAGTTAATAAAATTTACAAATAAGATAAGGATTGATGCGCAACCTATGTACAATACAACCTTTACATTAAAGTGATATTGATCCAAGAGGATCTTTAGGGATGGCCTTAGCCTCCAATTCATTAATTACATTTCTTTTCATAAAGTTTCAAATTCAAAAAGATGTGCTCTCCTTTGTATAGTCCAAATTAGCTTCATGTATGCGCTGGATGATGTGCTTTACTCTAGCCTTTCCTCCTTTTAATGCTGATGTAGATGCTCTTGCATCAAGTCTTACCCTCAAATATTTCCGAAAAAGGATAGGGTGTCGAATAGAATAATTCAAGTTGAGTTGTGAAATGACAAGTTCGAAATCTAGATGCACGATCAAGTGGCGTATTCCCAAAGTGGATGCTTCGGTGATAAGTTTAATAATGACATTGTATTCAACAACATTGTTTGTTGTAGGGATGAGATATATGCCTCAAGAACTTACTACATCGTTGGTGGGTGAAATGATTACCTAGGAAACATAAGCAATATTCCGAGAGGTGCGACTAGCTCCATCCACATATCCAAAATAGGGTGAGGGAAACAA
>ML854558.1:0-19122 GCA_009831015.1 Picea engelmannii | reverse complement strand
CTTACTACCTCATTTCCATGTATTCATTTGCTCAATTCACACGAGGGCATGGGGATTATAGAGACTAGTTAGGTTAGATGGGGAACACGATTGAGTGGATGTGATAAATGCATGTTTCCAAATCCAAGACTCAATTCTCCACATCACAAGGTAACTTTCACATAGTTCAAATCAATTTAAAATTCTCAAACTATTCATCCTTCCAGGTGTAACATCCCACTCTTGCGCGCACTGAGCGAACTTATTCTTTGAGGATACTTGCTTGCAAGTGATCCAGAGTATTATACTATTGGGCATTTGATTATGATTATGAGGCGTTATGGATTGATGACATGTTATTTTTTTGTATTAACATAGATAGGTGCTATTGACTCGGTTTTCTTGAGTGTGCAGGATTTTGGACCTCGAGGATGCAGAGGCATCGATGAAACCCCTTCGACTCTGGATCGAGTCAGGGAGTGGACAATTGGGGTTTGATTGTTGTATGTATGACGTTTGTGCATCTGATTAGATGATATGATTATGGATATTATTTTTGACATGATTCGTTGATGATGCAAGCTGATGATAGCTTGCCAACCAGACTCACATGTGGAGTAGAGGGGTCACGCACGATAACCAGAGACGTTGAGGGAGAGGTGTGGACAACAACCCTGCCACAGCCTACTAGCACTCTCGTTGTGGCTCGAACTGTAGGTTAATGATTATCTAGTTTGAGAAGACCCATGATGTCGTGAGGGTCGACTGCGACAGTCGCTCACGATAATTCTAAGGGGTGCGCAATAAGGCAGGGGACTTATTCCTTAGAGGCCCTTAGTCTCCCACAAGATCACCTGGCGGAGTATTGACTCCAGGGTTTTTGATGTCTACCAAGTCAGTCAAGAGGCGAGTGGCACCCTTGGAGCACAAAGTGCGTCCTGAAGGGCACATCGTGCAAGGGAAATAGAATGAGGTGAGTGGCACCCTTGGAGCACCTAGTGCGTCCTGAAGAGCACGTCGCGTTGTTAAATAATAAATGAATAAACCTATATGGCCTTAGAATGAACAATGTGATGAGAAAGATTTAAAACAATTTCCCTAATAAAATGTCGCCCAGCCTGGGAAAATCAAGTCTACGTCTAACTGATACTTGTGATAAAAACAAAAATATATATTTATATAAAAATAAAAATAAAAAAAATAAAATAATAATGATAATCATCATTAATCATGTGACGAGAAGGGGGTAAACAATTCAATTAATTTATAAAAATCTTTTGAGGGATTAAATTTAAGAAGGGGGAAAAAGGGGAAATAATTGTTTTGTTACATATGCTAATTAAAAATTTATTAATTAAAAAGGAAAAGGGGAAAAAGGTAATTTTCTACACATGCCAATTTGAGTTTTAAATGAAAAGGGAAACATGGAAATTTAAAAGAATAGGAAACTAGGAAAAAGCGGGAAACATAAAAAGAAAGGGGAAACACAAGGAAAAAACAGAAAGACTAACTTAGTAAGGTATCTAGCATTTAAGAACTTTCTAAATTAAACTCAACTAGTAAATTAGTAAGGGGGTAAGTCATTAAAATGTGTAAGGGAATATGGGGACACCTAGGAGCAATTCTAGGAATGCTTTTAGGCGGGTGAGGGAAATAGGAGTAATTAATTAATTATTGAATTTAATTTATGGTGCAATGAAGGGGATGGGTGACACATGTACGGGGAGGATTTTTATGAATTAATTTATTGAACAATAAATTAAATGGGATTTTGGGAAAGTAAATGACTTAGAAATTCTATATAAAGGAGGGAGGAGGAGGATGATGGATGGGTTTTGTTATGCGTAATGTTACACTGCGGAAATTTAGACTTGACTGACTTAGCTTGTGGGAGTTGGGATACCCAGCTCGGTGAGGAGTGGTAGCTCGGCCTTGCGAGGCGAGTTGGGAGCTAGTTGTTCTCTGGTTCAATGTGTGTGGCCCCTTTGCGGCTCGGGGGGCTAAGGGGGAAGAAGAGTACCCCTAGCATTGGCTGGGAGGTACCAGTGAAGTCTCATCAATCGACAAGCGGGAGCTGCACAGAGCGCACGGGACAACGACTCAGAGTGAACGACTTGGGCTACAATACGCTTACTTGATTCTGCATGGTAGATTATTATTATACCTTACGCTTTCATTTCTGTATTTTTAATTGAGTAAAGAAAATGTTGACTCAACATTTCAACCGAGAGCTTAAATTTCCCCATAGCCTTAAGCTCGATGCTTGACTTGATTCTCTTGGCATTTGATCCCTGCATGTTGTGACTGTCCTTTGGTTTTGTTGATTGTTTTGATGAGTTGTGATTTTTACTTCGTCCTCATCCCTAGTTCGCCAGTCCACGCCTGAGCAGTCGGCCATGAGCCAAATTGACGGTCGTCACTTCGGTGCATAGCGACCTATAGATTCTAATGCCCTGCTTTTTTGTGCGTGGATGATGAGCGAAGGATGTGTATGCCCAGTTGTTTACCCCTTATTATCTTTGTGTTTGATCTCTGCCTTGCTAAATTGGTCTCTGCATGTTATATCACCTCTGCGTCCTAATCGTTCTCGACATCTGAAAATTGTGTTTAGTGTTCTCTGCATTTCAACACCCTCAACCATGAAATTCTAACTCTGCGTTTTGATATTGTTGGATAATTTAACTCTGCTTGGTAATACCTTCTTGGCTATTTAACTCTGTGTGTTTTTTTTTTTTTTATGGCCATATTCTCTGCAATTCGTTTATTTACAGGGCGATTTTTCCACTCCTAAAGACAACAATCGTTGCTTGTGTTTACCTGGCGATTTTGGCCATTTTAAGACTGCAATCCATGGTCGTTTACTTGGCGATTTTTCCACTTCTTAGGATTGCTTTTCGTTTTTATTTTAAAGGCGAATTTGCCCTGCGATTTTATACATCAGGCTTGTTTTTTTTTCTTCATCAAATGCATGTGCCTTACTGGTTAATGGGGGCGTATTGGTGGGCGTTTTTGTGTAATGGTGGATTTTACTGACAACGATTTTTTGCCAATGGTTAACCTCAATGATTTTGCCTTTAACCTCTGTGATTTTGGCCATTAATCTCTGCTGTTAATCTCTGTCATTAATCATTATTAACCTCAACGATTTTTCCTTTAAACCTCTGCAATTTTGGCCTTTAATCCCATCGAGTATCTCTGCCTTCTTCACTGTGAAAAACTGCGTTTATTTTTCCCCACGAATTTGCCTCACTCCGTTTTTATATCTCTGCGAAATTTGACTACGTAGACCTGTGTTTTATTTTTCCCCACGAATGGTATATCAACGTTTTTATCACTGAATTTACAACGAATATAAATGCTCAAGTAATTTCAACGAATATCATACAATGACAATTATAATTGCTCCAATAATTAAAACAACTTTATCATAATTCAGTGAATAGAATCATTCTTGTTATTTACTGCAAATTAACACATTAAGAAACAACAATGGATAGCAAGGCATAGCATGCCTGCGTTGGTTTATGACAGACCTGTATTCATTAATGGTAGGACTGCTAGTTTTCAGCGAATGTGTAGTTTACTTTTCTTACTCTGCAAAATTTCCGTTAATTAGACCCCATTTCGACTCAGCTAATTGTTAACGGTTAGACCACATATGGTTTGGTTTAGCATTGAATCAACAATTGTTTTTAAACAGCCAAAAAGCATCAACTGCATGAAATGACTCTAAATGACATTTATTTATGAACAACAAGGTAGCATTAAAATACATTAAATAGCATCGAGGTGACAATTAATTAAAAATAGCAATTAACATCAAATGTGCATTGATTAGCCTTGACATGACATTTATTTAGGAACAACAAGATAGCATTGAATTGCATTGAATAGTTTGATATGACATTTAATTATAAGCAGCAAGATAGCAGCAAAATTGAGTTGAGTAGCATCGAATGACATTTATTTATAAACCACAAAACCGCATGAAAATAGCCCGCTTTGATGGCATTGTCATTTCTCAGCAGTTCCTTTTTAATGTTAATAGACATCTTGTTATTTTAGTACGGTTAATATAGCTAGAAGGCATGTTGTAATTTAATTTGTTAATATGTGTTATAATTGTAGCATTCTACAATGATATTGTTAATGTTGTTATAATGTTTATTGCTAAGTTAGATTGTCATTATGGATTAATTTAGAATTGCCCAATTAGTTTGCAATTAATGATTAAATTAGATTGGTGAGTATTGACTAAATTGTAAATTAGACTTGCTAAAATTAGATTGTAATTAATGTTAAATTAGATTTGTAATTATTGACTAATTTAGACTTGACTAATGGTTTGGGTTTTTGGCGAAGTCACGTAACAATTGCACAATTTTTCTTTTGAGTAATGTCATCTGGAGTCTAGTCGACCAGTTGCTTGGGGTGTGGGCATAGTCTTCTTGTCAATTGTTTCGCCTCCTAGCGCGCTGGATTTTCTTGAGTCCTTGGTCCCGTTAGGTTATGTTGCACCAAGGTTATTGACGCATCTATCACCTAGGGACAACATGATTCCTGATGAGGGGATCATGGCGCGCCCTATTGGATAGCGATGAATGATAACTTGGCCAACGTCGGTGCCTTCCGTGTGAGTTTTGTTGAGCATTGTAAGTTTGCTTTTGGCACATGGGTTGAATGCCTTCATGTGTTTGGTTCGCGCGCCTTGAGGTTCTAGTGATTGGTTGTCAAGGCCGATGTCTCGGGAGGGGGATGTTGTCCCTTAGCTTGTAGGCGTGGTCTTGTTGCGTCGGGTGGGTAGTCGTTTCTCCTTGTTTCTCTACGCACGTTTCGCCCAGTTTCTCTTGTGCCAGTGCGTGGAGTCATAGTTGTCTGTTGTCTGGACTGCGTGCTTGCTTTCGTCTTCAGTTGTGTGGTTCAAGTGTTGTCGTCATAGCCTTCCTGCCTAAAAACAAAAAAAAAATTGAACTTATGCTTCGCTTGTAGTTTTAACGAAGGGGGTCGTTACACCAGGTCACATAAGGACATGAAAATAGTGGAGGGTATTCAGGTCACACGGGGATAAGAGTAGGGTGGATGATCCATGGACTTATCCTTTCGACATAGTCATCATCTCAATCAAACAAGGTCCCAAGGATGACGAAGATAAGCTAGGTCAGTTATGGACTGTAGTAGGGTGGATAAGATGGCTACATGGATTTCCAAATCCAAGACTTGATTGTCCACATCACAAGGTAATTTTCACATAGTTAAAATCAGCTCGAAATGCCCAATCTATTCATCCTTTGAGATCACATAAGGACGCAGTGACAAGAAAGGACAACTAGGTCACGCGGGAACCATGATAAGGTGGTTGAGATGAATGCATGAATTTCCAAATCCAAACCTTGATTCTCCACACCATTGGAATTTGATTTAAAAAGAATTACAAGACTTTCAATAATTTTACAAAGACTCAATACAATAGAATTTTTCTAGGAAATATAACTTTAATTACTACACAAATAAAACAAGAAATAGTTATCTGTTCATAGTGAAAAGTTTTTTAGATCATAGTTTAAAAGGCAAATTTTCCAAGTAAGATTTATGAAACTAAGAAATATGTTTTTCTTTTCTATTCTTGATTTGACACTAGATTAGTATATTAATAATTATTTTTCCTTGCATAATAAACCCTAAAATAATGTGAGGTTTTTTATCCATCTAAAACTCTCTATCCCAATTTCTCATACTACACCTTATTTTTGATAACATATGTTACAATATTATTCCAATTACAACAATAGTGTAATTATTGTTTGCTAAGGATATAACTCCTAGAATAATGTGAGGTTTTTTATCCATCTAAAATTCTCTATCCTCATAGTACACCTTATTTTTGATAACATATGTTGCAATATTATTCCTATTACAACAATAGTGTAATTATTGTTTGATAAGAATATAATTTGAGATTTGGATGAAAAGCTCACGTTCAAACATCAATATATATCTAAAACAAATTCTCAAATTCAATTAAACTTGAGATAATCATGTTCTTGATTAAAAAAATATATACTTAGCAAAATTCCAAATCAATTTGAAATTTTTTTTTAATAAGATTCAACCTCCTTTTCTTTGTAAGTTCCCCTTTTCTCACTTCCATGCACAACCAAATGGTGCATTGTGGTGAGCTTATGCGTTGAGAAATGGTCAATGCACATCTTACAATTAGAACTCTCCCTAACCGTGATCTGATGTTGGTTTGCTTGAGCCTTGTGTTTTTCTTTCTTACGTGGTTTTCCTTTCCACTTTCATGCCATGGAAATTGTGGTTTAGTTTATAACTTTCCACTTTCATGCCATGGAAATTGTGGTTTAGTTTATTTGTTATAGATCATTCATCACATATATGAAGGCAAAGTAGGCAAAGTATTGAATAGGTAAACACCGGCATGTTGAAGGAAGAGGTTGTTATTTTTTTAATTAGATTTTTTTTTTTGCTCTTAGTAAATTATATCAAATTAATATGGCTCAAAGAATGATAAAAAATATATTGACATCGTGTGAGATGTATATTTGGAGCATTAAATTCTTAAAATTATTTTAAAATATGGAATGTGATTTTAATTTATTGAATAATAGAAAATACGGAATATGCATTGAGAATGTGATACACAACATTTTATTAGATGTGTAGTCATATTATTTTTTTGAGGTAGGTCAAAGTTTGAAAGGCAAATTTTCCCAATAGGGTTTATGAGAAATGAGATCAAGAGATCTGTTTCTCTTTTATATTCTCATCTTGACACTAGATTAGTACATTAGTAATTATTTTTACATGCATAATAAACCCTAGGATGATGTCAGGTTCAAGTTTCTTATCCATCTAAACTCTCTTTAACCCAGTTTCTCATATCACTGCTTATTTTTTATTACGTTGCAATATTGTTCCTATTATAACAACAGTGTAATTATTCCTTGCTAAGAATATAACTTGAGAGTTGGATTAGAAGCTCATGTTCAAACATCAATATTATTTCTAAAACAAATTCCAAACTCAATCAAACTTGATAGAATCGTGGTCTTGATTAATATATATATATATTTATTAAAATTCCAAGTCAATTTGAATTTTTTTATAAGACTCGACTCTAACACAAAATCTTTTTCTTTGTAAGTTCCCCCTTGCCCACTTCCATGAACCAACAAATGTTGCATTGTGGTGAGATTGTGTATTGAGAAATGGTGAATGTAGATCTTACAATGAGAACTCTCTCTAACCATATATTATGAATGTTCTTTTGGAAATGATTCTATGATTATAAATTGTGTATTATTTTTGGTTTGTTATTTTATATGGGTGGTGAATTATGGTTAGAAATGACATAAATACTTTAATATTCCATAGCCTTCTTGTTAGTGGGATCATATACAATGATATTATTCATTGCCCTGCATAGAATATATAAATTGAGTTTTCATAACTACATGAGCTCACTTTAGTGTTCCCTTTTTTCTTCCTTTAGTTTCACATACCTCTATAGTGCTCTTCAGCCATTTTTCGATAACATTATTAACTCAAAGGGTTGTTGCATATGTATGTGTTGAAGAAACAGAGTTATTATGGATTCCTTTCCATGTGTGTACATGATTTTTTAAAGTTGTTTTGGTCACCAATGAACTCTATCAGTCATTATCATTCCCTTTCCACTAGCCAATACAATTTCCTTTCAACATTGGAACCCTTCACTCTCTCTTGATTGACAATCAATGCACATAACCAAGATTGAATGGATATTCCACATCACTTCAAGTGTAGGAAGACATAATGAAGTTGGTGTGGGTCCTAGGGTTTGTGATTTGAATATTCATGTTCTATCCAAACACAATAAAATTCCTCACATGTTTAAACAATATAGTTGATTCCCTATTAATGATTTTACATATTCTATGGGTTTTTTAATTTTACTATACAAATAATGAAAGGTGTCTATAGGTATAATATTGAAAATACTTGGTGATGTAATATGTCGATATAGCCATTCTTCCCTTCCTTATCATCCTTCTCTATCCTCCCTAATGATAGTGGATTGAAAAATTATACATATATTGGAAAACCATAATTTCCTTGCTCAAATCGAGGAACCAATACCTACTACCTCCTTTCTACATATTCATCTACTCAAGT
This sequence comes from Picea engelmannii, assembly GCA_009831015.1. Classification (NCBI taxonomy): domain Eukaryota; kingdom Viridiplantae; phylum Streptophyta; class Pinopsida; order Pinales; family Pinaceae; genus Picea; species Picea engelmannii. Next base: position 10,971 of record ML854558.1, on the reverse strand, counting down.
CACACGGGGGCATGGAGACGATGGAGAGTACTTAGGTTATATGGGAAACATGATTGAGTGGATGAGATGAATGCATGTTTCCAAATCCAAGACTTAATTCCCCATGTCACAAGGTAATTTGCACATAGTTCAAATCAGCTCGAAATGCCAAAAATGTTCATCCTTTCAAGACAAAAATGGACACAGGGATAGTGGAGGGTATTTAGGTCACATGGGGATCAAAGCGGGGTGGATGAGCCCTTGATTCATCCTTTCCATGTAGTAATCCTCTCAGGTCACACGAGGTCACAAGGATGACAAATAATAACTAGGTCAAAAAGGGATTGCAACAAGGTGGATGACTCGGCTACATGGATTTCAAAATCCAAGACCCGATTGTTCACATCACAAGGTAATTTGCACATATTTCAAATCGGCTTGAAATGACTAATCTATTCTCCCTTTCAAATCACATGGGGACACAAGGACGACAAAGGACAGTTAGGTCACGAGGGAACTGCAATTGGGTGGATGGGTTGAATACATGAATTTTCAAGTCTAAAATTCCAAATCCAAGCCTCAATTCTCCATGCCATTCTAATTTGAATTATATAGAATTACCAATTTTTCAATACTTTTACAAAGACTCAATACAAAAAAATTATCATAGGAAATATAACTTTAATTACTACACAAATAAAACAAGAAATGGTTATTTATTCATAGAAAATAGTCAATTATAAAAATAATTATACACGATACATTTAAAAAAACTTACCTAAATTTCCTTGGACCACCTTGATGGAAGGTACACTAGTATTATTAGCAAGTCAATGGGATTAAGCATTGTCTTGTTATAAAAAAAAGTTGTAATTGCACCAAGAGGCACTTTCTATATCTCATACGAGGGATATTAATTAAGAAATATCAATTTCTTCATAAAAAAAGTCCAACTTTAGTAAAATATTTTTATATCAACTTTGTGTGTGTGTGTGCATGCATATAACATATATAAAGTAACTAAAAGTAAACAATTTTGTATTCCATCAATAAGTGCTTTCAACATAGAGTTGACACGTGGTATATATATATATAATACTTAGGTACTCTAGACATAGTCCAAAATGGATCATCTAGAGACGGGTCTCTTCAAAATCTTTCACTATATTAGTACATCTAGAAAAATCCACAACTTTCATTGTATGAAGCATTTTTATGTATAAGTAAACAAACAATAGACTTAACAATCCCTACTACTCACATATTACAAGTTCAAAGAAGTTTAGAAATAATTTAATGTGAACTATTGGATGACCATTGTATATTCATCTTGTACTTATTCCAAAGAACCATAAAGCTAAGGTAATTGAAGTCCTTCCTTTGAGATCTAATCTACACTCTTCTTATGATCTCTATAAGCATGAATATAACTTATCCAAATAAATTGATTAGATATTGCCTTTAATTGCAATCTAGTGGAAGGAGAGAATTATTTTGTACTTGAAGGCTTCCTTTCATCCAATTAATGGTCATAGATGAATTGCCCATGACCTAAAGCTTATCAATTTCTCTCTCCAAAGAAAATTTTAGTAAGTAGTATAAGCCCTTTAATTCCCCTTGGTTGTTTGTTCCTCTTCCTATATTACCTTTTCCCTGAACTTTGTATATCTTTGTAAAAAAAATAATGAATCCAATCCCACTGATAGAATATAGACCTTAACAAGCCTCATCGAAAAATCCAATCTAATGACTTGTCCACATATATCACAAAAAAAATTCTTTGTGGTTTAACCTTTGGAGTAACCTTGTAATATGCAAGTGAAACATTAACCTAAGTAGCTACCTGAAAAATGGGCACCATCTTCTCATCAAACAAACTAACCTTTCTAACTATCCATATTCCTCATAGAACCAGAAATGGGATTGTACTTTAGATCTTGTTGACTAAGCCAAACATTGAGACATGTATTTGTGTATTCACATTTCCAAAGGATCAGGGTAAATCCGTCTTACTCCATATCTATCATGTCTCAAGAGGGATCAAGTAAATTTTAGCAAAAGTTTGTACCTAGAAAGATTTGATCCCTCTTGACACGTGATGAATCTGGAGTTAAGATGGATCTACAAGGGTATTTAAATAAAGTTCAATCATGGTTCTACCTCTAATGCTAATGCTCATAACTATTTAAGCCATAAAATAAACATAAACACAATAATAATAATAATGCAATAAAAATGGAAAATTTTATTTTCAATAACAATTTAAACACAAATATATGTTGGTTGGAATGTAGTTTTTTTAAGAAATCTAAATCTTAACATGTAGTGTTATGGATTGTGTTTTAGTAGAAATTTGAAATAGTTGTTATTAAGAAATTTAAATCCTTTCCCATAATATTTTGAATTGTAATTTAATGACAATTTAAATTGTAAATTAGTGACAATTTAAAATAGTTGTTTCTTCTTAACATGCATACTCCTCTCATCACATTTTAAATTACAGTTTAATGACAAATTGAAATGGTTATTATTAAAAATCTAAATCATAACATGCATACTTTTCCCACAATATTCTAAATTGTAGTTTAGTTACAATTTAACATGATTATTATAAATAAATCTAAATTAAAACATGCATACTCTTCTCATCATATTTTAAATCACAATTTAATGACAAATTGAAATGACTATTATTAAAAATCTAAATCATAACATGCATAATTTTCTCATAATATTCTAAATTGTAATTTAGTTACAATTTGACATAATTATTATAAATAAATCTAAATTAGAACATGCACACTCCTCTTATTACACTTTGGATTTTAGTTTATATGCAATTTGAAATAGTTGTTGTGAAGATATATAAATCATCATATGCATATTCTTCACATAGTTGTTATGAAGATATATAAATCATCATATACATATTCTTCAAACATATGAATCATCATATGCATATTCTTCCATTACATTTTAGATTATAGTTTAATGATTCTTCCATTACATTTTAGATTATAGTTTAATGACCACTTGAAATCATGACATGTATACTCTTCCAATAATATTTTGCATAGTAATTTATATATAATTTTTTGTCAAGAAATGTAAATTGGAGTTTGTATATTTTTTTTATAACACTTTCCATTATATTTTGAATTATAGTTTAGTGGAAATTTGTAATGAGGGATTAAAATTGAAGTTGTTAATGCTCATCAAAAGTTAGTTTATTATGGAATGACATAAAATTATTTTTCATAAAAATGAAAATGAAAATAAAAAATCACTTATCAAATTTGAAATGAAAATTATTTCATAATTTTTTAATTAAAGGGTAAAGAATTTTTTCTTAATATGTTATCTTTTCATTGTTTTTATGGAGTTTTTTGGTTTTTATTAGTCATTTTCTTTATATCTTAGCAATAAAAAAAAAGGAATATTCACATTTTTCAATTTTTCCATACACCATGTTACTTAAAAAAAAAATTGTTAAACTTTTTATACAAATATAATCCCATTTTCACGAAGCTTATGCATGCATGTATCTTATATTTATTGAAACCACAAATTACAAATTAGTAATAGAGATTAAAGATCAAATCTTAAATTCTATTGATGGTTGGATTTATGAGCAATACTTCTTTGTATTTGTTGGGCTTGCTTGGAAAAATTGGTAATTACCCATCATCTTCTTCAGATCCGTCCCTAATCTTCACGGTACCCATAGTATTGAACTGCTCATGTCTTCACGATAGTCATGGTACCCATCTCATTGATCGTATTGATGTGCCGTGTGTCTTCTTGGTATCCATCTTATTATGTCTTGGATTTGATTTGCATTTTTTTTAATTGATTTGTATTGTAAATTGTAATATATGTTTGTAAAAATAATGTAAAAAGGGAATTTTCAAAATTTGATTTGTTGAATGTATTTTTTCTATAGTGCCTATCTTATTGATTGGCCATTCTATTTTTCTAGTATGTATTTATTGATTTGCATTGTAAATGAAAATATATTTAGACATCATTCAAATATTTTTAAAGTTATTAAATGCAAAGCTTAAACCAAACCACCTTAAAACTTTTTATTTTATTAGATTCAAATTTACTAAGTATTTTTAGTTGAATAATTATAAAAGAAATGTGTGACAGAGAATTAGTTTTAATAGTGAATAAAATTGTATAATATGGCAATGAGTTTTATTATATAGATTTTTTTTTTTATATTTTATAAATAATTATATAAAAAAAATGATATGATTAAGAATTTTTGCAATGATAATAAAATTTTAAACAATACAATTATTTTTCATTTTACTTAACAAATATATGATCTTGTTTATATTTATCTTGAAATATTATTTTATATTTTCATTGTAATATTTTATATTTATATTGAAATGTTAAGTTTTTGTCATGATTTATAATTCCAATCTTTTCTATATTATAATCCCAATCTTCTCTCTATGATGTTAAATTCTTTCTTATGAATTACTATTACTTGAATTTAAAAAAAAAATTCTAAAATAGTAAATGCATTACATGACATTATGTTAAATTTTTTTTTTATAAGTTACTATTAAAAAAAAAAAAAAACTAAAATAGTAACATGCCTTAATAGTAAGATGAGTGTGCATATTTTCCTTTTATGTTGAGTTGTTAATTTTTTTCTTTTATTTTAATAGTAATTACTAACATGGACATGCATGTAATTATTAGTTTTTTAATGATTTTATTAAAGCATATAACTATTAAGTTATTGGGGAAATAAATTCATTTTATTATTAGTTTTTTTGATAGTCAGTTAAAAGATTAAATTTATGTAAATTTTATTATACTTTTCTCTATTAAATAAAACTCAATAAAAAATAAGTTATACATTTAAACACAAATTATTTCTCATTTTTAAAATAAATTTATAAATGAAACTTATGAAACTTGGACAAGAATGAAGGCATGCCAACCTCTTTCATTAGGTGGAACAAGTTAAAATATCATGATACTTTATTCAATTTTGAGTAATGAATCTAAACCAATATTTTATGTCAATGTGTAAAAATATTATCATTATACCTCCTCATCTAACAAAAATTGAAGTTGTGCCAAATTAGTTGAATTTAATTTGATGATTAAGAAGTTATGTTTGGAGAATGATAAGTTAAGAGTTTAATTTTTTACAATGAATGGGTTATAAAATAATCATTTTATAGTTAAATTTTGATTTTTTTTCCTTTTTCATAAGGAGAAAAAATTATTTTAACTTGTCAAAGTATAAGAGTTATAATGAAAGTATGCAGGTTTTCAAGTGCATCATAATTGTATTAGATTTCTGGATACAAACTATTATTTAACTCAATTGGTTAAAATCTTAACAACTAGTGTTTATCTGTTTTTTCCCCAACATTCACATTAAGTTTAGTTTTTTTAGTCCTTCTCTTAACACTTTTTTCAATACTCATTGTTTCAAGAGTCCGTGATGATGGGTGGAGTGTCCATTCTAAAAATTAATTAAAAAACTCCACACAAAGTTACTATGAAGTTAACCCTTCAATTTGAAATATAACCCTTCCCTTCAAAATTGATCCCTACTTGTCATAATTAAATACATATTTCAATGACCATTCAATTTAGATTTGGATTGTAATTTATTTGCAACATTATTTCAATGACAATTTGGATTGTAATTTATTTGCACTTTGTTGTGAAAGAAACCTGAATACAGTATGCATTTTTCGCGAATAACACTTTGAGTACTAATTTAGTAATAACTTAAAATGGTTGTTGTGAAAAAATCGACATCCTAATACTCATATCACATAAATACGCCCTAACTATATCACAGCTTTGTTTGTAGCTTGGCACATCTGCTTCATATCTAATTTCATGGCAAATTTTAAGCATATACAAATGGTATAAGTGCATGGTCGAACTTTGACGTTTTGCCGGATTCTAATAATGAAAACGTGTTCAATCAAAATTCCAGTACTGCATTTATGACAAATATATGGTAAATCTGTTTGATGATTAATGTTCGCGTAGCTTCACTCTACTCAATTTATTCTTCAAATCTGTCCTCAGATCGTGCTTTATTCTCCCTCCGGGATTCGGAGGGTTTGGGCCGCCGATCTCTCAATAACGTGCTTTTGTACACGTTGTCCAGCTATACTTACAAGTCTCCAGCTGTGTTTATAAGGTTGGAATTCATTCTCTGATACTTAACCAACCGATCTCGATATAACCGGCTCTGAAACAGAATTATAGGAGGATCATTCAGTATGGATACTCATCAGTAACGCAACTATTATTATGAACTAAGTGGGAAACAATTTTCCATCGTTCGAAGCAGGCTCCTACAGAAAATTTGATCCTGAGACAGTGGACTATAGTTTCTTATAGTGGCCATAGATTATTCGCAAGGTTAGATTCCTCAGTTGGTAGAATATATTTCATGGAAAGAGGCATTGAGAGAGCTGGTTTAGCTCAGGTTCATGGCAATGCCAGAGATTTGTTGAAGGAACCGCTTATAAGCGAAAATGGCGAGGAAACTCAGTTGCTTTCCACGTTTGGAGACGAACACAAGTCTGGTATTTATGAAGTAGAGCCTTCGGATGACGTGAATTTCACTGCAGGGGTGGTATGGGAGGAAGTCAAAAAGCTGTGGTGGATAGCTGGACCTATGATTGGAGTGAATCTGTTTCAGTATTTCTTGCAGGTGATTTCTGTTATGATGGTGGGGCATTTGGGAGAGCTTGCACTTGCTAGTGCTTCTATTGCCACTTCTTTTGCAGGTGTTACCGGGTTACATCTGTTGGTATGATTTACAAACTTTGCTATCATTGGGTGTTTTACAGTGTAAATTCATTTATGAGGTTTCGTTTGTTGAAAAATCCAAAACAAAGGAGGATTCAAATGAACAGTAAAATAAACTATTTTCAATTATTGTTGTTGTTTTCTTCCATGAGTGTAACTGTAAACACATCAAGGCGTTTATTTGGGCCATCCAGTTTCTCTTTTAATATTTATGTGAAATCCATCCAAGGTGGACTAAAGTGCTGCGAATTCTACATATTTCTGTCAGTCCCTAACGACCTATTTTAGGAACTCTATTTCTATCTACAGGAAATCAATTTCTATCTACAGGAAATCTATTTCTATCTACTGGAGTCTATTCTATAAGGTTTCATTTCAGTCGGGTCTTCTTGGCATAGATTGATATTCCACTTTTTTTTTTTTTGTTGAATGTAATAAATTTAATACGAATTGCAAAATCCCTTTAAAAACCTTACTGGGTCCTTGAATGATGACGCAGTTGGGGGTTGCGGAAACAACCAAACACACTGCCTTCACAGTGCACCGAAATATAATACACAGACAAGAAGAAAGAAAGCAATGAATTTTTTATATTCCACAAACTGTACAGAAGAGAAATCTGAAATATTTAGGATCATTAAAACAGAAGTACAAAGCCATATATATAAAATCCTTCTAGATAAGATTTTCTCAGTGTCTTTTTTGTTTTATTTTTAAAACTAACTTGGAGGTATCCATTCCACACTAGGAGTCCCATTCATCCCACCTCAAAATAATCTCTAACACAACTCTTTTACTGAAATAATTATTCCTTATCTATGAGCATAGGGTTACATTCTTTAAATTAGAATTTACATGGTCAACTATTACCGAATTGAATGCTCCTACATCATCCTTTCCTTCTCGGAAAAAAGTAATCATTTTCAAGCCTAGGCAGAAGTGGAAATTGATGAATACAATTAGTGATATTTAGCTTCCGAGACCCAAGGGTCTTCTTTTGGTTCTTCGTCTTTCCATCGCACCAAATACTGCTTGTAACTTCATCATCTGGTGGTGATAGTGATAGTTTGTTTATCGCACTTCAACAATTCCCCTGGCTCTTTCATTGGAAGGTGTGATAACTAATCTTCAACCTTCTCCCCTTCTTCCCCTGCATTAAATTCATATAAATCTCCAACGATAAAAATATTAAAGTATGTTAGGGAACTGATCTTCTTGTACTTCAATTTGTTATATGTTTTAGTAGGGAACCTTTATTTCCTCAAATGCGTAATCAAATGATTTTTTTTTTCCGGAGTCATCTACTTTATCTTTGTAATTTTGGTTCATTGTTTGTAATTATTCCTGAACATGTTTGTGTAATCTTTGAATTTGGTCAGCAAATGCATCTTCATCATCACTTCTCCTCTCCTCCAAAGGTACCTCCACTAAATCCATCAATCCTTTGGGACTCTTCCCACATACAATAGGGAATGGGAAAAGTCTTGTACTCCGATTCACTATGTTATTGAATGCAAATTCAGCTTGTGGAAACATCAAATCCCATTGTCCCAGCTTGTTCCTTGCAACATATCTCAATAAATTTCCCAAACTCCTATTCACAACCTCAATTTACCTATAGGTTTGGGGATGATAGGCACCATTGTATTGCAACTTTGTTTGCATTCTTTGGCAAAGAGTTTGCAAAAAATGCCTTAGAAACTTGGAGTTTTTGTCTGATCATGATGTGATTGTCTCTGGCAATCCACACAATCTCGCAATTTTCTTGAGAAACAAATGGACAATCTTAGATGCAACATGAGCCATTTTACAGAATTTATCAACCCCTATAAAGATGGAATCATGACCCCTTTGAATATGAGGTAAACCTAAAACAAAATCCATGGATAAATCCTCCCAAGGTGCCTTTGGGACAAACAAAGGAGTATAAAAATCATTATTTTGTTTTCTTCCCTTTGCTAACTTTTGTATGTTGCAGCTCTTAACATATTATCTAACATTCCACTTCAAGCATGGCCAATAATATATTTCCTCCAACAAATCTTGAGTGTTGTCTCTTCCAAAGTGTCCACTTAATCCTCCACCATGCTACTCTTAAATCAAATTATCCCTCATGGATCCTCTTAGAATGCACAATTATTTTTCCTTTCATCAAAAATCCATCTTGAAAGATGTAGTTTAGGTAGGTTGTCCTCTCTCTCAATAATGACTCCTTGCAAACCTTCCATACCTCTCCAAAATTTTCATCAAATTCATGCAAGTCCTTGATCCCTTCAAATCCAACCACCTCAAATGACATAGTTTCCAACAAAGCAACTCTTTTGTACAATGAATCTACAACCTTATTTACTTGGCTTGATTCATGCTTCGACATAAACAAAAAGTTTTGAAAGAATTTTTCCCACTTGTAGTGTCTAGCCTTACTCAACATTGCTTGGCTATTAATAACGTTCAAAGCTTCATGATTGTCGAACAAAACAAATTCTTTTGGTAGTAAATAATGTCTCCATTTTTTCAAAGCTTGCACAACTGTATAAAATCCTTGATCATAAGCATACTATTTCCTCTTTGCTTGTTCGACTTTTCACTAAAGAAGGCTATGGGATTACCTTCTTAACTTAACACTTTACCAATTGCAACTCCACTTGCATCACAATATACCTGGAACAAATTGTTAAACTCTGGAAGGATAGCATTGGGATTTTTGTCACCTTATTCAAAAGTTCAAACTTCTTTGTGTTGTTGTTGTCCCTTTAAAAACTGTTCCCTTCATGCAATATATTAGTGGACAAAAATGGCACTAAAAATTCTAATGAATTTCTTGCAAAAACTAACCAAGCCATGAAAACTTCTTACCTTAGTTATGCTTCTTGGAACTGGACATTCCATAATGACTTTCACCTTCTATGGGTCCTTCTTTAGTGCTTCCTTAGAAATTTCAAATCCCAAGTACACAAGTTCTTCTTGCATGAAACAACATTTCTTCAAATTGCCATGTAGTCGCACTTCTTCCAACCTTTGCATTACATGCTTCATATGAAGCAAGTGTTTTTGTTTTGTTTTGTTAAATATATGTATATCATCAAGATATAAAATCAAAATCATCCCCAAGAAATACATCAGCACCTACATCATCAATCTCATCGAAGTACTTTGGAGGATTTGTCAACCTAAATGTCATCACCAACCATTCTTTTATTTTGAAGGTTGTCTTCCACTCATCATCCTGTTTTATTTGAATATGTTGATATCCACTTTTAAAATCTATTTTAGAAAAATAACAAGCTTCACTTAAACAATACATGATATCAACCATTCTAGGCAATGGAAACCTATACTTGATGATAATTTTGTTGATGGCTCTTGAATCTATGCATGTCCTCCATCCTACTTCAAGGTAATTGTTGTAGGTACAACACAAGGACTCAAACTTTCTCTTATCAAACCTATTGACAACAAATCCTCCACTTTTTTGTTCAAATCCTCATTTCCCATTGGATTCAATCTGTGAGGGGCTAGATTTAGAAAACTGGTTCCTAGAATAAGATCCATGTGATGGATGTATTTTTTAATGGAGGCAATCCAATAGGAAATCCATTGAAAATTATCTCATCATTCTCCTCTAGCAAGGCCTTCACTTATGGTGGCACTTCCATGCTTGATGCATTTGTTTGCTTCCTACAGATTAATTCATAATATCCCTTCAATTTCTTAACATCATGCAAAAACTAATTACTAAATAAGAAAAGTATCTAACTACTTTATACTTCCTCCTCCTCCATGGTGAGCAATTGGAATTTCCTTCCTTCTTTAATAAAGGTATATGTATTATTCCTCCCATTGTTAACTACTTCTCTATCCTATTGTGATGTAATGTTTAGGGCATACAATTAAAGGCACATAGAGAAAGCACTCAAAACAAACCACAAATCTGCAAATGCATTAATATTAATAGACATTACACACACAATCTGTTATCACAAAAAATTATGGAAAAGACATCAACTATAATCTCTACAACTTTATTGAATCAATGGCCAATGATATCATGCCTCATTAAATTCACAAGCATATTCACAAGTCTTTGGAATCCACAACCATCCACACTACACAAACCAAATCAAAAGAGAGAAAAGACCTTTTGTTCTTTCACAAACTTCATATCTATTCTTGTGTTCCTTG
>WSFP011385718.1:0-28853 GCA_009831015.1 Picea engelmannii | reverse complement strand
GTCAAATGTCTATGCAAATTTCAGGGCCACACCTGTGTGGTATCCCTCAAATGAGAAAATGAATTCGTACCACTCTGCTTTGACAAATAGGTCTCTGATTTCTGGGACAACTTCGAATAGCTCAAGCCCCTGTGGCTCTGTTCCGTTCAACTGCCATCGGTCTCAGGGAGATACCATGTTGTGTTGATTACCTAAGCAACGTGCCGATCATGAACCTTAATTCACCGAAACTGTATGCAATGAGCTGATCATGACCTTTAATTTGATGAAATTGCACTTGTAACTATAATTTCCCGCAAACTCTATGATGATGATAACCGAAGGTGAAGCTCGCACGATTTTAACACAAAATGTATAATGATGATTTCATAGATGACCTTTCATGCACTGGAGTTTTCTTGAGCATGCATACGCATGTAGGCGCCAACACAACACTTTCAAAAATTTAAAATAATTTATGAACGTTTAAGTAATTGAAACAACGTGCTTTTACATTGTTTGCAAGAACAAGCCTGTTATTGCAATCAACGTTTTTATGCACTAAAAAGGCCATGTAAACCTGCTATAAGCTCAATAAAATATTTCAAGATGATATATGTTATTAACCCAAATGAGAATGTGTAATAACCTTCCAAGAAAGCAATAAAATGGTGCAAAAAAGAATAGAAGGGTAAAAACAACTCCAGCTGACTCATTAACCATGGAGAAGACACTGAACAAAAATAAGGTTTAATAGGATGTATAGGCTAATAGAGGGAAACAGAAGAGATGCAGACCTAAGTTCCAACATACAACATACTAAATAAAAATCAATGCAGTTTAATAATTCAGCACAACAACATATAAATTATTCTTAAATACACAGATTTCATGCATAACAATTTAACTCGTAAAATAACACAACAACAAGATAAAACACGCCTCTTTCAAAATAGATGTGCAAATATTTGCTTGGGACAAACAATCCACCCAACCATAGACTGACTGTTCCTAATATCAACAATAATTCACCCCCAAGCTAAGTCTAGTAATCCATGAAAGAGGGTGGTCTCTCACTGTCCACTCACAACTCATAAATCTCACAACCCACTGATATTATCCTACAACTATCCTAATTTTCCACCAATTCTCTTCCTCTCGACCTGCCCAACCCAAGAAATGTACCCCTTCGTTGATCTCAGTCCCTCGGGCATCCCATTCATTTATCAAGGTCTCTCTGGCACAGGTAACCATAATCTCTCAGTTGGGAACTCAATGGAACTTGCTTCTAGGAAAACCACCAACAAAACACAACAAAAACTTGTTGATTTAGTGAAACCCACACAATAGTCCACTCTTTAGGCCTAAAAACCTGGCTCTTCAGTCTCCATCTCCAAATACACTCAAACTTACTCTAAAATTTTCCCTCCATGGATGCACCAGCGCCAAGCTCCATTTCTTGCTCCCAACTTGCTGCTCATGCACAAAAATTGACTTACTAAAATTGTTGTCCCAACCCATACATATTTCCTCCCTTTGGCTTGCTTGCTTGACTCACACTTCCCCAAGCTGATTGTACTCAGCCCCCATGTGCCCAATAACTTTGGGATGTGACCACTCACACCCACCCTCTTACATGTATTTAATGATTGGCTTTGGGAACACTCAATCAGAAATTTATAAGGTTCATATACAAATAACAAATTTATGAAAATGGGTTGAATTAATATACATGGGTAATTCCTCCCTTGGGTAACCCGGTGACCTAGTAATTCCTCCCTTGGGTTGTTGAAGTTTTACTTATACATCTAGCAGTTAATGTTCTTCTTTCATTATTATAAACATTTATCACATTAGCTGCATAAATAATATCACTGAAAGCGAAGCAATCACAAAAACAATAGAGACACACAGATTATCCTGGGAAATCCTCATGGGGGAGAAAACCAAACAAAACTTCCTCAATATAGATAGACCAAAGACTGAACAATAGATCCTCCTCTACTCCTTCAATATGAAGAGTAGTGCACTACTTGACCAATAAATACCAAGAGATAGACCAAAAACCCTCCTTGATGTCACACTCAGTTGCAATAGTTTCTCCTCCAAGACTTGCGCACTGCAAAGCTAAGTAGTGTGTGTGTCCAAACGAGGCACTGGCCTCTCTTATAAATAGTGGTGTGTCCAACCTATAATTAGGTCTGGGACGACCTGCCACTTTACCCCCTTATTTTACATTTAACTATCAAGGCTCAAGAGGAACGACTTTTACAAAGGCACAATAGGGCCTAAATAAATATAATACATATTGACCCGACTTTGACCAATCTGCAAAAGGGGATTTGATCTATACAAGACTGAACTTGATCAATCCACAAAAGGAGATTTGATCTATACAATAATGACTCAAATATAAGTAGAATATTCTTCGAAGTTACAATAATTCAACATGGGTAACCCAGTATTATCCCATTTTTATGCCCATACACGAGATCTAGGCTTACAGTGTTTTCCATTGCATTTCTTAGTACTTCAATGAATTACGATTAACATAAGGGAGAATTGGTGTATTTTGTATTTGATTTTTTTTGTTGTTGTAAATTAGTAAGTATACTAAAGCCTTCTAAAAATTTACAATCTGATTGTTCTAGGTGTCAACAGTGCCCAGCTGGGAAACCACTGTTGGCCCTAGTTCAAAAATATAATGACACTTGTCCAAAAATATAGTGACACTTGATAAAAAATAGACAAAATTGGCCTTGCTATAGAAACCTATTGTGCCACGCAGGGCTCTAAGCTGTCTGAGTTCTAAACTAAACAGAGCAAACTGTTTGTACATTACCAAATCTAACTGAAAAAACATAGAGTAAATGACTGGAAAAAGAGAACTTTTCAGAGACCTGGATCATAAGCTGGGCCTATGAAGACTTGGGTGTTCTTCAACTTGCCCTTGTCTCATTCAGTGTTTTCCTGCCTGAGGTCTTGGAGAAAGAGTACCAATTTGTCCACCCTTCTCCATTAATCTTTGTCCCTTGCCTGCAAGTCCCTGAGGGTTGTTTTGATGTCCTGCTGGCCTCTGGTCAAATAGCGTAAAGCCTTTGTGATCTCTTCTCGGTTAGCATAGTTGTGGCAAGGAGGATGAGTTGGGGAAGCCGTTGAGGTGGAGGGAAGAGGTGATGGAGCGGAGGTGGCTTCAAATAGGTGGCACGACGGGGAGAAAGTGGGAGGTGGTCATTGAGGAGGAGAGGGTGGGGCAGGTGCGTATCCCAGAGAGTTCTCGGAGGCGTCGAACCATTCTACCCGGCAACCAAACTCATCTGAGAGCAACGAAAGTTCCTGAGGGGCTTCAAGCAGTGGCTCTGCAGGAGCAGGAACTGTAATAGGTGGCATGACATGGAGAGCGTCGAAATCCAGAGGGAGATCAACGCACGACATTTCTATATCCATGGGGTGGTATGAAATGGGCATTTTCCTGCCCCTGGCGGCGTACTAAGCCACACCTCTCCTATATTTTCCTCTCATGCATGGCATAGAGGGTGTCATCGCTGGGAGGATGGAGGCACAGAGCTTGATGATCAAAAAGTTTCAGCGAGGAAGAGGGATACCGTCAGGAGCTGATAGAGGGAAAATGCTCTTGAGTTTGGCGATAAGGGCTCCAGGTCCTGGACGGGGAGGTGACCGCTGAGGTGACGTGCTCAACTCCATGAGTGTTCTCACACTGAAAATCCTCCAAATCATGCAATGGGCTCTCTGCGTGAAGGCTCGGCAAGGTGGCGACGATGAATTTTAAATCATGAAGTGATGTGCCAGGAGGGTGATAGGATGTGCCTGAAGAGCGGGTTCCTTCGAGCGCCAGCTGGCTGACTATCTGGCTTGTTGGCCTCTCTGTGGCCTGTTCACACATGTTGCCTGGTGACACCCCATCCTGGGGACGGTCTTTAGTGCTTGCTATGTTTATGCAAGCGGTTACCCAGGGGTGGGAGCTGGTGGAGGTTGGGGTGCAAGAGAAGTCCCCTTCTTTTAGATCAACTCCATAGTTCGCCAATAGGTCAGCCACTTGGTTTGTTGTTCTTCTCATGTGGGAGGGCAAGATTACCCAATTGGGATATAAAAGGGATTTTATTCTTAAGATCCCGTTCATAAGTCTCCAGCTCGGGGAGATTTTCTCCGGGTCTACCCCATTTAGGAGATGGCTAAGGAGATGTATGAAAATTTGAGATTCTCCTTCCACGCTGATTGGGAAGAGCTCTTGTTCTTTGGCTACTTGTAGACCTCCGAGGAGACCCCAAAATTCCATTGCATTGTTAGTATTGTTCCCAAGATCCTCCGCTACAATGTGGAGGATTTCCCATTTGCTGTTGTGAATGAATTCTCCGTAGCTAGCCGAGCCTGGATTCCCTTTGGAGGCCCCATCAAAATTCATTTTGTGGTACCCTATTTCTGGCGCCTTCCACGTTGTGAGACTTGGCTCACGATGTGTCTTGGTGCCAGGGTTGATGGATAGGGACTATGGTTGTAGTTTCCAGTGGTGGAGGATGACACGTTCGTTTGTTGGGTAGTTCCAGTCCTGATCGTTCCAGGGATGGAGGGCGATTATTTCTTTGATGTTGGAATGAATAATATCCCAAACCTCTTGCCAGGTTTTAGTCTCAGATTTGAAAATTCATCGATTTCTTTCTTTCCAGATTGTCCAGAGGATGAAGCCCAGTAGAAGCTGCCAGATTTTGTTTAGGATAGGGGAGTTGAAGATCGAGGTGTACCAATATTCTAAGGTTTCCCGAATGCTTGTATGATTTCTATCTGTGGTGCGCATGAGGCTGGCGCTGTAGTCCTAGATATTCGAGCTGTAGGAGGAGAGATTTAGGAGATGATTTTGTGTTTCCTCTTTTGAGCCACAAAGTTGGCCCCAAGAAGGCCCGATAAATCCCCTTTTTCTTAGATTATCCCAAGTGAGAATGCTACTGTGCATAGTTAGCCAAAGGAAAGTACTGATTTTTGGCCAGGAGTTTGTTTCCCAAATCTTGTTCCAAACTACCTCTATCGGTAGGGAGTCATGCCCAACTTTGAGCCTGTATGCCTCTTGAATGTTGAAAGTACCTGTGGAAGTATGCCCCCATATGAGAATGTCGTTTCCTTGTTGGTTTAGGATTTTCCTTGCTTCCATGTGGTCCAGTAAACTTTGGATATTGATTTCGCTAGGAATATTTAGGGCCTCATGGGTGTTTTTCTAGTTGCGCCAGATGTCACGATTTCTTGCAGGGTGCCAGTAGTCCTCTACTTTGATTAGACCTGCTTCTATTGTGTAGGAGAGGAAGACACTCAAATGTGGGTCTTTGTGCAGGGCAGGGATTTATTGCCATGAGTCACTCCAAAAGAGGGATGAGGTACCACTTTGTATCTCTCAGAAAGAGTGTTCTGTAATAAGTCCCCTGTTGTTTCTAGCTGTATTCTAGATGAGTGAGCCCTGATGTTGTCCATTCCATCTTATGAGTTCTTTTTCCTAGGTTGTGTGGGTGTATTTTATCCTCCATAGGCGTGCACATAGGTCTTGTGGTCGCTTTAACCATCTCCACCAAATTTTTGTGCTGAGGATCTTGTTGAGAAGAGCAGGGCCTCTGAGGCCCAGTCCCCCTTCTTTCTTTGGTTTGCAGACTTTTTGCCAACTTATGAGGGTGATTTTGCATTCTTCCTTGGTACCCTGCCAAATAAAGCGCCTTTGGATGTTTCTTAAGGTGGTGAGGATGAAATTCTGAGCTGCTAGAGCTGAGAAGGCATAGACTGGCAGAGCTTGAAGGACAGACTTAAGGAGGATGAGGCGTCCAGGTAGATTGAGGGAGTGGAAAGTCCACAGTGAGAGTTTTTTGTGAAACTTGGAGAGAAGAGAGTCCCAAGAGAGATTTCTTAACAGGTTATCTATGAGGGAGATTCCTAGATAAGTAGAGGGTAGGGTGCTGCGGGTGAAGCCCAGTAGGAGCGTAAGATGGTGTTGGATCTCAAAAGGCATGTTGAAAAAGAAGATATGAGATTTGGAGAGGTTCACTTCCATTCTTGAGGCTTCACAGAAAAGGTTAATGATGGATTTGATGTGGAGGGATTCTCGCACTGTAGGTACTCCCATTAGGAGTAAGTCATCAACGAATTGACTATGGAATATGGGGGGTGAGATACCATGGGGGGTGAGGTCGAAAAGGGAGTGATCTGAGATGGCAGACTTAATGGTTCGACTGAGTCCCTCCACCAAGATTATGAAGAGGAAGGGGGAGAGCGGGTCCCCTTGTCTTATGCCTCTGGTAGGAGACAAAGGGAAAGAGGGAACACCGTTGATCAGGATGGAAAACATAGTGGATGAAGTGAGGTTGACTATCCAGGAGATCCATTTGGGGTCAAAACCAAAGGCTAGAAGGGTGGATCTTAAGTAATTCTAGCTTATTTTATCTAAGGCTTTTGAGAGATCCAATTTTAGGAGCATCCCTGGTGTCTTCATCGAGTGGAGCGAATGTATCACTTTGTGGGCCAAAATGACACTGTCCAGAATTTGTCTGCCTTCCACATAACCGGATTGTTCCAACACGATGATAAAGGGTAGGATGGGCTTGAGGCAGGTGGAAATGATCTTTGTGAGGAGTTTGTAAATGACATTGCAAAGGGAAATGGGCCCGAAGCATGCTGGGGAGGTGGTGTGGTTTTCTTTGGGAATGAGTGTGAGGAAGGTGACATTGAGGGCTTGGAGGACTTGTCCTGATTTTCTTGAGTCTTCGATTATTTCTCAGACATCCTTATGGATGATGTTCCAACAATCATGGAAGAAATCTAGGGTAAACCCATCCGGTCCAGGTGCTTTGCTTGTAGGTGTATCCCGTAGAGATTGATGAACCTCCTCTTGATTTATTGGTCTCATTAGTGCCTCATTTTGCTCTTTGGTGACCTCCTCGGGGATGTTCCCGAGGATGGTGTCAATTGCTTGAGATCGATCCACAGGGGGTTCTGAGAGAAGGTTTTTATAGTAGGAGAGCATTTCCTTCTCAATGTCATAGTGTTGTTGAATTTCTGTTCCCTGGTCCGAAATTAGGTGAGTGATGTGGTTCGTCTGACGTTGCTGGACCATGGATCTGTGGAAGAATTTGGTGTTTCTTTCCCCCTCTTTTAGCCATTGAATGCGCGATTTTTGTCTCCAGAGGATTCCTTCCTGTGCTCTTCTTTCAACTAACTGGTTGTTTAGTTGCTTTTCCTGGTGCTTTAGGGAGTCCGCGAGGCCTTGCAGTCGGATTTGTTGTTGGAGGCATTGAATTTGCTGGTGGAGATTCTCCTGGGCTTGGAAGATGTTACCAAAAGTAGCTTTATTCCGAGTCGATGATTGTGGCATTCCAAGCTAGACCGTCCATCATTACAACTTCCAACAGGAGGAAGCGGTCTAGTCTGCTGGATACTTGTTGGTCCCCTGAGTGCCTATTGGACCATGTGTATAGTCCATTGTCTATACTTACATCAATGAGATTTCTTAGACCAATGAGGCTGTTGAAGTGCTCATTGTCTTTTCCTAAAGTGCGTGTGCCGCCCTTTTTTTCCTCCAAACCTGTTATTATGTTGAAATCTCCCCCTAGGATCCATCTGTGGGGGTTGATGTGATCAACTAACCAATCTAAGTGCTTGAGGAAGGAGTCCTTGTCACCTTGTTTGGCAGGGCCATAAGTGTTTGTGATGTATCCAGATTTGTTCGATCCGATGAGACAGAAGGAGGCGATGATGGTCCATTTGGAGGTTAAGAAGCTGTCCAACAGAACTGTGGATGGATTCCAAAGCATAGCCAGACCACCAGCAGCTCCCTTGGCGTTGATTTCTACGTGGCTGGCTTGCTTCTAGTATTTTTGAAGAGTGGAGGAGACCTCCTCTCCCACACATTTTGTTTCTTGCAAAATGAGAATGTCTGGCTAATCTTTCTTGATTCTTTCTCAGAGCATAGCTTGCTTATTTTTGGCATTTAGGCCCCTTATATTCCAGGTTTGTATCTTCATGAGGAGGATGGGGGTTGGAGAGGAGGGAAGCTATCTGAGATCAGATTTATCTGACCCGAATTGACAAGAAAGTTCCTAACATCCTGAATGAGTTGATGTTTTGGTTTTTTGCCCCTTTTCTTTTCTTCTTTTGTTATTTTGCATGGATCCTTTGATGTTCCTTTTTGAATGTCAAGGTTCGAAGTAGCTCTGGCTGAGCCCCCTACCGAGGAGTTGAGAAACACTTTGTGCACTTTGCGAAGCTGAACTGGTGGTATTGTGTATAATTGTTGCTTACGATAAGCCTGCTCTAGGTGTGGCATGTCGATATCGGCTAGCTCTTGATCTTCCAGGTTTGTGTGTGGGTCTCCTATCTCCAGTCCAAGTGTGGCGGGAAGGGAGGAGTCAGAGGGTGGTGGTTAAGAGGGACTCGGGGCTAAAACTTCGGGATTCGCTGTGCTTTGACCTTTAGCGGGGTCGATCCTTGGTGCCGTTGAGGAGGAAGGTAGATCAACCGGGGTTTGAAAGGAGTTAAAGGAGTTCATGGTTGGAGGTGTAGGGGGTTCCGGAGGGGCTTGTGGGGGTGCCTTCCTGGCTTGATGCTTGCGCCTACCCGTGACTGGGATGAATCTGTCTTTGGATTTGTCAGGGTCTTCCGTGGAGGGTTTGGTAGGATTATTAAAAGGGCATTCACGGAAGAGATGTCTGTGCTCATGGAATTTCCTACACCGAAAGGGAATGTGCTCATAGTATAGGGTTTGGGACCATTCATCATCCTGATAATCAAGGGTAATGGCCCCTGGGAGGGGTTTAGATATATTCAAGTAAACACAAATATGGGCGTACGCTGTGTACCTTCATTGTTTGGTTGCTTCTGAAGATTTGACGTAGATGCCTATGGTGTTGCCTATCCCTGCAAGGATCTCTTCCAACCATAATTCCTGTGGGAGCAAGTAGAGTCTCAACTAGACCGGTGCATGCGTGAAGTCCTCCTTTTCTAGGCTAAAACGTTCTGTTCGAAAACGGAGGAAGAGGCTGACTGAATTGTAGAAATAAGGTCCTCCCTCAAAGATTCGATTCCTATCTTCCAGATTATGCAAGATGATTGTGAAGAATCCTTTTGATCCGAGTTGGAGGTCATAGTGGCCCTTGGGTTTCCACCAGTGCTGGATACATTTGATTAGATATTTTTCTGAAGGCCATAACCCTAAGAATTTTCCGATCAAAGCAAAATCCCTCATGTATTATTTTTGCTCCTCGATTCTTGAAGAGATGATGATGTATTTTGGGGCAATTGGGGCTTGCATAATACATTTTCCTGGTTCCCAAGTGCGATTATTTTTGTTGTTATTGGCTGCTGGATCGATTTCCATTGGATTTTCTTTCGACATCTCTTCGTCCCAGAGGATTTGCTGCATGTCTGCCGGGAGTTCGAAGGTCGACCTTTTGGAATGGTGGGAGCCGTGCTCCTTGGTGGTGACTGAGCTGTAGGAGGGGGCCTGTGGCTCCCCTCCCTCAGCCTCCATGGCCGCAATAACTGTAAGAGGCGGCGAGCTTCTGGTGCTAGGCGTAGAACCCTAACAAAGCGTTCTCTCAATCAATTTTTTGTATTTAATTTTGAAGTAATGGTTGATATGTGGAAAAGTTCTTGCAAGATATTTTTCTAAGGTTAAAAAGTTGATATTGTTAAGGAGACACGCTTCTTTTCTTCTAAATCCAAGCCTACAATGTGTGCATTTTATGAAGATTTGGAAAATTTGGCACATAGATGTGAGACGACGATTTGCTACCATATGGATCCTAGAAAGCACAATCGTTTATGCAAAACCATGAATTAAGGATGCAATGCATCCAAAGATATAGAAGTGAATTATTATTATGGAAACATACATCGCTTTTACTGTTGTGGAACCTCAACTCATCATTGCAAATGGGGTTCATGGAACCAACACTAGAATATCTGCATTGGAACAATTTGTGAGAGATAATCCCACTTGGAAATTTGTTAATAAAATATGCCACATATTCGAAGACCCAATAATCAAGTGACCAACAATTAGAATATATCCAAGCATCCATTGAAAGAATTAATGAAGGTGTCACAAATTTACTGTTATATCCATTTGGGGAAATTAATAAATGATGAAACATATTGTATTATTGTTGGAGGGAAGATTTCTATATACCCACATCCACAAACACATTTTTCCATATATTTATAAGTTCCAAATTTTCCCTTGATACTCGGGAGAGAGTTGCAACAACATCTAAAACAATTTTTCCCATCTCCATGGCTCTTGGATGTATTTTGGGCAAGCTGTTATAACCCACAACCAATTAGGAATTTAGTAGTATGTGGTATTCTAAATTTGATGGGGTTAGCTACAATTTTGGATCCATCTAGTTATGAGTTTTAAATTTAGCAATTTGTTGTAATCACTTGGGAATCTCTTATCCTCAAGTGGGTTTTTAGTTTCAAGAAAGTTTATGTATAAAATAAAGTGCCATCTCCATTCCAAGGAATAGGACTCTTAGAGAAATGTCAAAATTGATGATGGAATAAACAACAAGTTCCCAAGATCTGGTTTCTAATTTATATTACATTTTTCTCATCTTTATGTTAATTCTTAGTTAGTTTGTGTTCCAATATATTAAGTTTGTTTCCCTACTCCTAGAGGAAGAGCTCACGCCATGAGGACACATAATTAGGAAATCCAATTCTCTTTTATTTGTTTTTAGTATTTCAATTTAAGTATTTTTAAAATTTGCAATGTATGATTTAATTACTTTATCACAAGTGCATGTTGTAGATTTTACCTTGTTTATGTTCAATTGTTTATGCTAATTTAAATCCTAGAATTTATTTGCTTTGTTTCCCATAGAATGCTTGGTTGTAGAAGTAGGATATCAGAACACACTCATGGAGAGAATCTAATAACAAAGAAAAATAAGTGCTCTCAAAGGACTAGATCACTGATGGTATCCCTCTAAGAGGAGCCGTACATTATACTTGAAATCACAAGCATTAGAAACTAGTTCCCGTGTGTTTTAATTTTCCTTAAGTCTGTTTTAATTTTTCACAATACAATTGTAGAAGCATATTAGAAAACTAATGCAAGTTAATAATTTGTTGTCCGCACATACAATTCATGACATCTCACAAGTACATTGGAAACCCTAGTTGATAAGTTAAATGCACAAGTGTTCCTAGTGAAAATTGAAGACATATAGAAACATTGTCACATATACATTCCTATGGATGGATTAACTGTCAAAATTATTACAAAAAGTGTATCAAAAGTGTTGGGGAATATGGTGGAACATGATATGAAATAGAGAACATAGTACTGCAGATAATCAAAGAGGAACAAAAGTTCAAAGATAAAAGGTGGTGTTTAAAGACACTGTTATAACACTTAAGAAAAGCGCACCGTGATTGGAACATCATAGTGCATGTTGTACATATTGATCTGCATGATCTATTGCACAATATCCATGATTTATAATGACCCACGGGGTTTGCTTTTATAGTCTCAAGATATAACCAATTTCCATAGAATTCAAAAGATCTTGTCCACATGTAACTGTCAAATGTTAGAGTTGACTCCATCAAATATTCTCTATTGTTCCGGCTCGACAGGGATGCTCAACTTGACCACCTACCCATTAAACTCGTATGTGATTTATAGGTTGGTCGATCCATTTCCCAACTATATTCAAATGTTGATTGACTGTATGACTGATAGGCATGTCAAGTACTCGAATGACTGGTGTAGTTTGATGTTCGGTCACCCAATGAACTCAAGATATTTGTGATGAACCATCAATTCTTGATGTTCCAACACCCCCCCATTAGCACATATCTCTAGAGTTTTAGGAGGTGAAATTACATCATTAGGACACCCCCCATAATTACAGCTTCCCGAGGCCCAAGAAACATCCAGATCTTGATAAATCTTGCTTCAGCTAAAAGTTTGGTGAAGATATTAACAACTTGATCTTTGGTTCAACAATATTCAAGAGAGACAATGTTCTCATGAACCAACTATATCAAGTAGTGAGCATGGAGCTCAACATGATTCATCTTACTGTGGGAAACATGATTGTCAACAACTTGTATAGAACTTTGGTTATAACAGTAGATTGTAGTTGAGGTCTGAACAAGAAGTCCATTTTCTCCCAAAAGTTGGTGAATCCACATTGCTTCAATACCTTCTTGAACGACGCCAAAATATTTTTCTTCTGTAGTCGACAAAGAGACTACCTTCTATTTCTTGCACAACCACACAAAAGGTCTAGTTATATAGTGAAATACATAGCCATAAGTGGACTTTCGATCATCACCATCGCCAGCCCAGTCGAAGTCGATGAAGCCGACTAGTGAATCTGAGCTTCGACAATACATGATACAAAAATGAGTGGTACCTTTGAGATAGTGAAAAATTTGTTTGAATGCATTCCAATGGCTTTCTTTAGGGTCCTTCATAAACCAAGAAACCACACTAACAATAAAGGAAATGTCAGGTCGACTATGAGTAAGATATATAATATTTCCGACCAATTGTTGATAGAGTGTAGCATTGACTTTGCGTGTTTGAAATGTTTTAGTAAGATCTACTCCAAACTAAAAAGGAGTAGCACAAGGCTTACAATCAACCATCTTAAAATGTGTCAACAATTCCATCACATATTTAGACTGAGAAATGAAAAATACATCACAAATTTGTAATACTTGAAGACCCAAAAAATAATGCAAAGTACCAAGATCTGTCATATCAAAGGATTCATGTAACATCCTCGCTATAATCCCCATTTTAATTTATGCATAATGTAGATATGGATATGGCTATGGCAAAGCGATGTAATATGCGAATTGTATTTCTAATTTTAATAAATATAATGTGATACAAGCTGTTGAGAATATGGACAGAGATGGGGGATGATTTATCCACAAGAGAGGGAAATTTCTAGGAGTGTCTAAGAGGGGTTGAAGGGGGAAATTAACTATGGGTATTAATCCAAACCCATATTTCTGAATTTTATTATCATTTGGGAAAACCTTCTATTTTGTGGTTGAGTGTATGAGAGCCCAATCATTTAATACATGTCATGGGGTGGGTGTAGAAGTCACTTCCAGAGTTATTTGAAGCATGAGGGTGTAGTATAATCAATATTGGGCAGAGTGAGAAGTCAACTATCTTGGGAAAATAGAGGAAATTTGTATGGGGGAGAATAATGAGTTTTATACATTCATTTTGACATGAGCAACAAGGGGAGAGAAAGGAAAAAGATATTGTATATTGATCAAGGATGTTGGGTGAATTATGGAGCATGCTAGAGCGTTTTTGGAGCATTTTGGAGCTGAATATTGAAAAGCCAGGTTGTCAGTCCTGAAGAGTGAACTCCTAGGTGATTTGCACTAGAACAACAATTGTTTGTTGTTGTTTTCTTGGTAGTTTTCCTGGTAGTGAGTTCCCTTGAGTTCCCAAAAGATAGATTCATGGTTACCCATGCCAGAGAGACTTTGATAAATGAGTGGGATGCCCGAGAGACTTAGAGAAGTGAAAGGGTACATTCCTTGTGTTGGGAAGATCAACAGGAAGAGAGTTGGAGGAAATTCAGGATAGTTGTAGGAGAATACTGGTGGGTTGTGGGATTTAGAGCTGTGAGTGAACTACGAGAGACACCCTTCTATTGTGTATTCCTATCCCCAGCTTGGGGCTGACTTGCTGTCGATATTTGGAATAACATGTCTATGGTTGGGTGGAATATCATTCCCAAGTAGCTAGTTGCACAAATGTTTTAAAAACAAGTGTTTATCTATTTCTAAGTTTCTTATGAGTTTAATGGTTGTGTTTTACTGCGTGCATGAGAATGGATTTTATGTGTTTTTGTAGATGATTATTTGGCTACATTACATTCATTTAGAATGTTGTAGATGCATTTAAATTACAGGTATCACAATCCAGTTGAATATGTTTTTAATTCATAGTTGGTAAGATAGAAGAATTAATTAGCAATTTTTTTTTTGAATTATTTGTTTTTGCACAAGCAATGCTCCTTGGTTAAGTTTGGGGATGCTACAAAATGGTATTAGAGCTACAGGTTCAAACATTGAGCATGTATGGGCCAGATTTAACAAGCAAGAGATGAACTTGCAGAGTTAAATTTGAGAGAATGTTTGCAATGTGGTTGTCATATTTTTCTAGGAAAGAGTGTGAAGATATTTCCTATAATTTTAGTGAATTCGAGTTCAGGGATTAAAATCCCCAATTTTAATCTTTAAATATACATTTGTTGGGCTTGTAATTGGTCGAATTATGGAAATTATCATGTAACCATGAAGAATTGGGAGAAATTGGGAAAAATCCCCAATTCCTGCAACGAAATTGGTTGAGAATTCGACATAGGAGTGTCGAAGTTGGGTGCAAAGGTTGAGTTAACATGCACCAAGACTAAATTGGCCATTAGAAATATTAATTTCGAGTTCCATGGCGTCCCTATGTTGGATTACTAAGAGTGGGGGTGAATCAACAATAAAGAAATTTAATCCTTTTTAACCACAATATATAAGTTTGTTTATGCTTATGATCAAATTACCTTTATCATTCAACAAGTGCAGAGTAAATGAAACATGAACAATGAGCAATAATAAACATTCACAATACACCAATAATTTTACGTGGAAACCCAATGCGGGAGAAAAGTACATAATGTTTTTTTCTTATATTTCTTTAAGAATTACATTCATTGAAAGCACCAACTTCCTTTGTTTTCCAGTTGCAATTGGAAGGAGGCTCCAACCACCTAGTTTCTTAGGCTCCCACATGAAGGAAGCTTCAAATCCCTATTGGATCCAACCAGAAGGAGGATACAACCCCCCTGTGTTCTCCAACTACAACTGGAAGGTGGCTACAACCACCTATCCTTGCCCCATCCTACCACCATGAAATATAAGTGAAATGATGAAACAACTTCCACACTGTCATTGTGAGATATACCACTGTAAACCTTTACCAATCTGTGCCAACATGTAACCAACCTATACCAATAGCCTGTAATCAATCCTGTACCAGAAGTCAACTTGTACCAAAAAATACCAATATGTATGTGACATGTATATGTTGCAGCCCACGTATGTATGCACCCTATCTATACTGCAACCTACGTATGTATGCGTCATGTCTATACCGCAACATGCATACACCTTCAGAAAGCTAGGGTTTTCACCTTTTCTGAAGCTAAGACACTTTGTTGCCTCTGTCAAATCACCCTGCAACCTGTCACTATGTCCAATCTGTAGCTATGCCCTATGCATACATCATCATACATATCCCTTAACCAAGTGCATCTATGTCTCTCTAGTCATGTGCCATACAGGTGTATACAATGATGATCAAGTGTAATAACCCACACATGAACTAGACATCAAACCCTCACTGATATGTAGCCTCAAACTTCACAAGCAACTTCACAACCATGTCACAACCAAAATCCCTCAACCATGTACCACAAAATGCAAGATATTCCTCAACACTAACAATATGTACCAATGATAAATATTAGATACCAACATTGTATTTCTATAGATATGATTTATACATTATGTGTCATACAACCAATAGCCTCTCTAGGGAAAATCCTCAAACCCCCATAACCATATCTCATGTAGACAACAATATCGAACTACTCATAAAAATAAGACATACCTTTTGAACCTGTAGATAGATATGTTGTACCTAATCACTGTAGACCTTCCTAGGAGCTTGCTTTTAGACTTTGAGAACCTGACACCCTCAGTAACTCAAGCTTTCATGGATTTTCAAATTGTACATGCCCTTTTATACTGTTATCCTGCCCATGTATGCGACCTCTTCCACTGCAACCCACATACACCTAAAAAACTAGGGTTTTTTTTTCCAGTATTTCTGCAACTCCGAAACTTCCGTCGTCAACCCTTCTTGCTACCTCAGACTTGTGTAACTTCATATGTATCAATGAGTACCTGCAATAAACCTTACACAATAATTGACATTCAATATGCTCAATAGGTGCTAATAGGAGACCCTTGCTCTCTTATTTATATTCTCCAAGTAGCTTCCTTTAGGGGTTACCTTCTAACCAACTTAACCCAACTTCCTTCTTTTAGGGCTAACCCACTTCTAACCACTTGTCCACTTATAACCACTTTATCCACATATAGTAAACTCTCCACTTCTAGTTGTATCTAATTTATTTTTAATTATTTTCTTATTGCAACAACTTAACCCATGATTAACTCCTGGTTTCACCCACTTTGACTAGTCAACTTGTTCTAGGGGTTTCTAGAAGAATTTGACTTATTTGACCTTCTAGGGGCTTCTAGATAATTCATCAAGGTTCTCCAACTTTAGAAGACCATAACTCTCTAACTGTGAGGACTTATGTGGCATTCCACATATCATCGGAAATGGCATGACATGTACTATCCATCTAGAATAGTTTTATTTGTAAATATACTGATATTCATACATTTTATACCTCAAACAATCTTGATTCCCCTAACCATATTGTTGGGGCTACTAGAATTTTCTACCGAACGTTCTTCAAGGGTTGAAATCAATGACAACCAACCCAATTAATTAACACCTTAGTAAAAATTCCAGAATTATGCAATTCTGAAAAAATTCAAAATTTGGAAAAATTTGAATATTTTTCCATACATGACGTGGACTTCCATAGTGGCATTTCCACTATGGAAGTTGGTGGCATGGTGGCAAGTGATGTGGGGGTCGCATGGGACAATGGTTTAGTCAATACCATAAACCATTGTCACATGGCTAGAAAGATGTTTTGGATTATGACCCTTTACCATGCAACACCACTTAGATCATGCCACATGGCACGAGGAAACCCTTGTCACATCCCAAAGGTTCGTTAATTATCATGCATGTTTAGGATGCAACATGGACTCTCTGTCATCGATCTTGTATAGTATCAGCTGTTGGATCTCAGAGTTGTGCAAGTTTGCATGTGCCAAGGTAAAGGTGTGGGATGGGACCTGCCCATCCCCATGACCAATGAAGGGGCGCCATGTGGAAAATTGTCAGACAAGGTGGGATAATTGTCCCATCTAGGGTTAGATATGTGCCAGCTCGGCATGTGGGGCCCATTAAATATTAATGTTTTATTAATGTTTAAGGTCGGTGTAAGAGAAAAAGAAGAAATAAGAGAGATAAGGCTGATGAGGCAGGCCAAGTGGACCAGGAGAGTGATATGGAATCACCTTGGGGTGCCATGTGGACCTAGAATTCACATCAGTAGCCATGCCAACAAGGCTGCTATGTAGGCATAATTGTATCTTAGTCTAAAAGAAGAACAAAGTTTGGAGCCAAGATCATTTTTGTCCACAGTAGGAGCAGATTAAGTCAGATCGGGATGAAACTTCTGGGTTTTTCCCATGGTAAGGAGGTGTTGATAGTCAAATATGACCATGTTCAACATTCAGAAATTCATCCGGTCAGGATCCCGATTAAACCCCTATCTATTGTAAATGGTGATTCCGGCTGGTTTAGGTCACGTTACCTATGACTATACTAATATAAAAACAAAACTAAATCTAAGATAAATATATACACTTGCTAATTGATTGAAGATATTTTATTCTTTATCAAATAACAAACTGAAATATAAATATATAGGTCTAAAACTATCTACAAGAAAAGACTAATTCTAATTATCATAAAAGTTAATCCTACGAAAGGAGATTCTGTTTTTCTCTTTTAAAGAATAAGAAGTATTTGAAATGAGAATGGAAAACTGAATAAAATCTAATTTAGCAGATAAAACTAATCTAATGTCTGGGTATTATTTTAATCGTATATGAATTGAGGAAGATCAACAATATTCAAAAAAGACATAAATCTTCAGAACATATGCCTAAGTATAACAACTGTGTATGAAAAATATGCCTAAGTAATTAACATAGATTATTGATCAAAACAATATTCATATACAAAATAACACTGAAATAATGTATATAATAAATATGAACCAATCTAATTCATTAATAGTAATCAAGTAAATCAACTGTAATTCCAATAACACATCATTTAGATAAGACCTCGATTTAAACGATAAACAATAAAAAATCAACAATAGTGTTGAATATTGATGCTTGTATTAACATTCAAAGCCAAAATTGATCTAGTATAAGTATCAAAGAGAAGACTTCTACAATAATGCATAAGTTTCATTCTTATCCCAAAACTGAACCCTTGGCTATCATCTTTCTTTCCCGCTTTTATATCAAAAGATTTCAAAACAAACTTAACTTCTTTCTATAACTAAAAGAAGTTATTTGTTTAGAACGGGAAATTATCAAATTTGTTTAATTCCCAAACTATATTAACAAAATACATAAAATCAAAATAGTTTTCTTTTAACAACTAACTGTTCAATTTTGAAATTATGCCTCGAAAACTAATATTCTATATTCCTGTATTCATCAAGGTCATTTTTTTAACACCTATAAAAACAACAAAAAGGAAATTACAAAAATTAATAAAACATAAAAACAAAATTAGAGTTGCTACATTATTTTAAATTATGTAGCTACTCATTTATTAATGATAATTAAACAAAACAAAAAAACTAAAATAAAGAAAATGTTTAACTCATACCATTGAAATAAAACACCTTAATCATTGAGAATTATGTGGCAAAGTATTAAATTCTGAGTTAACGAAAATGTTAACCGCTGGTGAGTTGATAGTAATTGCGTCTCCTTTTTTGTCATGCTTGGAACTCGAAGCTTGTCTTCTTTGGTTTTCCACCAATGATTTGTTTTCTTCCCTAAGTAGCCGATTTTCCAACTCCAAATCAATTATATTTGCTTGTAGCACAAGAACTACTGAATAATATTTATCTTTCTAGAAGAAAACTTCCAGATTTTGATTAGTTTTAGCTTTTCCTTTCTCGGATTCATCAACAACATTTTCAACAGGTTCCTCCATTGTATGCAAAGAAATGTTCCGGGGTGAAGAAACTTCTTGATTTCTAACCAATTCCTCATATTCAACTTGAACAAGAGAGTTGACATTAGAAGTTTTCCTAGATTTGTTTCTGAGAATTTTGGAAATTTTACTTCTTTGGTGTTTGTTCATAAAATCAACTAACTTCCTAGAATAATCATTCTTTTAATAAACAAAAGGATTTTCTTTTTTATCACATTCAGATGCAAGAGAGGAAACCACAGTCTATTTGGATGCTTTAGAAGAAACCTGGAGTATTTCGCTTAAAACGTTTGACTCTGGTTTGAGATTAAACCTTAAAGATGGATTTTGTCTAACCCTTGCAATATTTTGTTGAGAAATAGAAATCCGTGGGTGAGAAACAATCTTATCCTCCACGGGATTTAAAGTTTCAAACTATACCTGAGAATTGTGAGTCCGTAAATTTGACTTAGGGTTATCCTGAAAATGATTTCTCTTAATAAAATCCTCCCAAGAGTCACTATTCTTTTTTAACTGAGACTCAATCAAACTTATAACTAACCCATGATGAAAAAAATTTCTTTTTGAACTAAGATTCTTCCTCTGGTAAAAATGAGCCATTTTCGCAAGGCTTTTGAGAAAGACGACCGACATATTTAACTTGTAATCCATGAAAGCCATCAATAGCCAGAAGTGGTATATAAAGAAAAGACTATATCGACATTCACAAGTGATAAAACCTTTGATCATTCCTAAAAGAAAATTCCATTTTTCTTTCACTAGGGAGATAAGCATACCTTTGTAATCATATTTTCACTCAGGAGAAATTAAGATTTCTGACCAGGGGATTTCTTTAATTCTTTTAGTCTTAGACGAACATTCCCCCTTTAACGACAACTTGGTCACTCTAGCTATAATTTCCTCATTTATATGTAACTCAATATCTCTAACCTTGGAGTATTCACCATTAAAACTCAATGCAAAAGCTTTAGTAACCTGTGAATCATAGCCATTAAACATCTGCAAGAAACCTAACCAGACAAATTTTTGAAATGTCAGATAATAGTCTTCATTAGCTTCAATAAGTTTAGTGCCAGGTTCAACTATGGATATCATACCCATCCTGAAAGTTTACTACAACTCGGAAAAACTCTCATGGAAAGGTAATGAAACCTCACCCACAGGTAAAAACCTTCAACTCTCAGGGTAAAACAAAATTGAAATAACTCAAACCCTTCGACATAGTAATCCTATCATGACTTGATTTGTGTAATCAATTCGTAGTAATGGTGAGGCAAAGTAGTACCAACCGTGGAGGAATATTAACATATATTTGAAAATATCACCCATTCGAATTCAATATGAAAAACATAAGACTGTAGTGGTAAATTAAAGCCATTAAAATTCATGATGACAAGGTACAAACTCAATTGATAACCTTTTGTTTTGAGTTTTGGATTAACATATTAACCCTATTTATGGTAATGACAAACTTGATTAAATCTTCGAAAAGACAACCTAAGTTTTCATATATATAGTTAGAGGTCAATATAATTTTGAATTTTTCAAACTCTTAAATATTTTCAAATCAAAAGTCTTAGAGAAGCAATATAATCATGAGTTTGGGATTTTTTTCAAACACTGTAGCTTAGGTATGAATTATAAAAAATAATGCAGATAAGAAAATAATCAAGGATATGTTGATCAAATGACTTGAAAATCAAAATGAAAACAACCAAGAAAGAATATGTCATTAAAATCTAGATGAAGCTTTAGAGGACTTGGGTGCATAATCAACAAAACTTTAAAAAACTAAAAATAAAAAAGTCAAGTAAAAACATGATGATTTTTCAAAATTTTTAAAAGTTTTTTCTTCTAAAATATGAAGGGTCCCAAATTTATTTATATCACATGCATAATTTGGGAGGTTGTTGTCTGCTACAAAAAATGGCGACACACTGCTGAAACTAGTTATCTCTGTATATAAGTCAAAGAAAAATATACCAGATCATAAGAAATAAGGAAACTTGATTGAATGCAGATAAATTATTTTTATGACTAGTTTGTAAAGAATAAGAAACAAAACAATACTAATACTCTTTCACTCTATCTCATTGGAGGGGATAAAGGGAATTTCTTAATTTTATAGCTGGGAAAGGAAGCTTTTGATTAGACTAATAAGTAAATTTTATTCATCATGTCAGAATTGAAAAGCTTAACTCAATGTACCCGGTATTGCTTTGCTGCCAGTAGGCCTGTTTAGTACCCCGACAAAGTTGCTTTAGTATCATATAAGTCTTGACCCACTACCAACAGGCTTGTTCAGTACCTCGGTGGGTTAGCATATACTTCCCACATCCTCATTGTATTTTTTTATTTTTTTTATTTCAACTTTTGTCTTTAATAAATAAATTAGTGATTGCATTTGAGAAATGAAGAAAATAGATGAGGGGTGATATAGAGAGTTACTTATATATCTCTAAGCATGAAATAAAACTAAACTGTTCATCTTATGATATTCTATTTACAAGCCAAATATTTTAATTTTAAGGGGAAATTTACTCAAAATAGACTTTGTTATAGAGTATTTTCCTTGTTTTTATTTCTTTAAAAAGATAAGCTAGTCATACAATTTATCTTTTAAGACATTTTCCCATTTCAAACATTTTGAATTAATCTCTCTCTATACTAAAATGGATTTCAAAGAAAATTGATAAACATGTGTATTTAGTTGTTATATTAGATCAAAAATCAAAAGCTAACCAAAAAGTAGTGTGAGAAAAAGGAAACAATATTCAAAAAATTAAAATATCAAAACTAAAATGTCAAAACTAAAATGTCAAAACAAAACAAAAATATTTGCAGCTATTTACAAGGATTGAAGTGTCTTTTAGGAAAAATATTTTTTGAGGATTAACCCATTTACAGGAAAAGATTCTTCTATGCCTTCAATAGTTTGTAAAATAAAGGTAGATGGACCAACTTTTTTAGCAACCTGAAAAGGACCTAACCACAACTTTTGAAATTTCGTATGTTTACCTTTTTCCACATGGGCTTTATTCCATTTCAGGACTAAGTCACCAACTTCAAAATTTTTGTCACCTATAGATATACCATCGAACCATTTCTTAATGATCATTTGATGATTGACAAAAGTATTCTTAGCTTTATCTCACACTTCTTCTAGTTTGAAAATTTGATTCGTACGATATTGTAGACTAGAGCAAGGTTGTTCCTCAATGGACTGTACTAAATCCATCGATGGTATGGAAATGTTTGGTGGAAGAATAGCCTCGTTCCCATAAACTAAAAAGTAAATGGAAGTACCCAATGATGCTTTAAAAGTATTTCTATCTTCCCACAATGCGTAAATTAATGCTTTGTGCCAATTTTTGTGGTTATCACTGGTAGTTTTCTTGATAATTTTCAAAAGATTTTTGTTTGTTGATTCTGCTAAAACATTAACCCGGGGATAATAATTAGCATAATGTTTTTTTTTAATTCTTTTCTGAAGTGCATATTCCGTAAGTGACAAAGCAGAAAAATAAGTTGCATTATCAAAAACTAATGTACTCGGGAAACCAAATCTTGTGATAATAAACCGATCTAAGAATGGAATTACCTGATCATTTGTAACTGATTTCAAAGAAATGGCCTCCACCCATTTCATAAAATAATCGGTGGCAGTAAGAATATACCTATGTTGTTTGGAAGAGTTAGGGACAATATCATCGATGATATCGGGTCCCCATTGTTCAAATGGTTGTTCAATGATCACATGCTACAAAGGTAAAACTGATTTATTTTCTCGTCTGACTGAAATTTGATAGATTTTATATTTTCAAACATATGCATGGAAGTCTTTAAACATGGCTGACCAGTAATATCCTACACGTAATATCTTTTGAGCAATTGTATCACCCCCAAAATGACCGCCTGTAGGTCCATCATGTAGGTCAAATAAAACTTTATCAACCTCTCGTTTTTCTAAACATATAGGTAACATTGAATCATAATTCTTTTTGAAAAGAACACTATTGATGAGATGATATTGTGTGCATTTTATTCTTAAAGCACGTTTCTTTTTAAAATTGAAAAGATAAGGCACAGTACCATGAGCTAGATAATAAATTAAATCTGAATATTGTGAATCGAGAATATCAGGAGTAACACATACATGTTGTACATTCTCAATGTCCTTTACCTTATCTTCATTTTTTGATGTAATATCGATGGTTTTAGTTAATAACTTGCATAAACCTTGACCTCTTACAATTTTTGCAGGTTTTATCTCTCAATGATGTTCTTGTAATGAAGTTACCCAATTTGCTCTCTTATCTCCTAAATCTTTCTGAATAAGCAAGCTTCTAACTGAGGGCTGTGGAATTATTACTTTGATGTGAGATTTGATGAGAAAAGGTTTGAAATGTTTGATGGATTTGAAAAATTCATAAGCTTATTTCTCAACATCAGTATAATTTAATTCTGCTCCTTGTAATGCTGAGCTTTCAAAAGCAATTGGTACCTCTATATTTTGATCATTTTTCTACAATAACATAAATGCGTAAGATCGTTCAAAGGCGAATGTATAAAGAACAAATTCTTTATTGTAATTAGTAGAGTAAAGAAAGTGCTTGAATGATTTTTTGCTTTATAAAATTGAAAAATTATTTTTTGATTGTATTCCACTTGAATATCGTGTCTTTTCTAATCATATGTTGGAGAGGTAAGACTGTTTGTGTGAAATTAGGGACAAAACTCTTCACAAAATTAATTTGTTCAAGAAAAGACTGCATAGATTTTTTATTAAGAGGTAAATGAATTTGGGATATATTCTTAACTCTAGAAGGGTCAATTAAAACACCTTCCTTGGAAACTATAAATCCCAAAAGTTTACCTTCTTGAAGAGAAAAAAATGATTTTTTAGGGTTTAAAGAAATTCCATACTTATGACATCGTTCAAAAACTTGTTTAAGATGAGAAATATGATCTGAACGATTCTTGGAATAAATTGTTATGTCATCTAGGTAAACAACAACAGATTTATTGATTAAACCTCGAAAATCAATATCCATAGCTCGTTGAAAGGTTGTGCATGCGTTGACTAAGATAAAAGTAATCTTTTGATAAGTGTAAGTACCCAATTTAGTTTTGAAAGTAGTTTTGAGTCTATTTAGGGTGTACTAAGACTTGATTATATTCGAAAAATCCGTCTAAAAATGACATCATTTTAGAACCCGAGACTACTTGAAGAATCTATTCCATATGAGGCAATAGAAAGTTATCTTTTTCAAAATCTCTGTTTGAGTTTCTGAAAACGATACAAATTCAAATATCTCTGTTCTTTTTCCTTATAGGAAAAAGATTTGATACCCATTTGGAATGTCTCATTGGAAAGATGATTTTTGCTTTAAGCAATTTATTAAGTTGATTTTTAATTTGGGATTCAAGATTAGGGTGAATTTTCCTTAAATTTTGTTGAACTGGTTTTTCTTCCGAAAGAATAGGAGTGGTGTGTTGAATTACAAATGTATCAAAAGTTTTCAGGTCATCATATGACCATGCAAAAACATCCTTATATTGTTTAAGAAGTTTTAAAAAAGTTGTTATTTCAAAAGGAGAACAACCTAATCCAAGATTGACATTTTGATGATTTTGTTCTGTTCCCAAATTAATGAGTTCAATATTCATGGTAGATCTATTTGTTTTACAATTTGCGGGTTTCTTAAATTTGTCTTTTAAATCATAAAAATATTCTAATTTTACAACAGATTTAGGAATGATATTTTCATATTTGATTTTATCATTAGGAATTCTAGTATGCAGGTTAACATAGTCTTTTCACCATCATGATTGATTAAAATACAACTTGCGCCAGCTCTGTCATTAGATTTAGATCCATCAAAATATAATTTACAATATGGATAATTTACAAAATTATCTACAAAATTAATACAACGGGAAAAATATGTTTGAGAGGAATTTTCAATTTTTGAGCTTTTAATCGTGGGCTGAAAAGGAGAGATCTGAGCATTAAAATTTCCAAAATAAGAGTCAGCAGAATAATTTCCAACAATGCTATTAGAAAAATCCACGAGTTCATTTTCTCCATCTAAATCCATCACATTATGCTTCATATGTTTTTCCCTATTAACACGAATTTGATTAGGTTTCCCATTATATGGAATCCAAAGGTGAGACCAATCAGTTGAGAAATATCCATTAAATTTTTCAGACCAATCTCGACTTAAGAATCCATAAGCATACGTAATATCATCAACACTAATATCTATTATTTGAAAAACTTTAGAGTTAGATGATAATCTGATAAGTACATCCTTCAATTCCCCCAAAACTTTTACCCTTGTTCTATCTAATTGTGCAATTTGAATAGTCGATTTTTGTGGTTGTGCATTGATTTGAAGGAAAAATGAATAAGTCATTATATTCGAAGATGCACCCGAATAAGCTAAACAATTATGTACATTTTTATTAAAAATTTCATAAGTGAGAAGAAAAGGAGGTGTATGTGACCTTGATCTATCACCTATGAGAATTGAACCAATGTCTACATTAGAAGATAAGGTTTGAACTGTTGTAATTTTTTCTTTATTTGTTGTTG
The DNA here is from genome assembly GCA_009831015.1 of Picea engelmannii. Classification (NCBI taxonomy): domain Eukaryota; kingdom Viridiplantae; phylum Streptophyta; class Pinopsida; order Pinales; family Pinaceae; genus Picea; species Picea engelmannii. The sequence goes on along the minus strand of WSFP011385718.1, from coordinate 3,288 downwards.
TAGTAGATGATGGAGTTGTCTTATTAGAAACTCCTAAGGCCCTGAATAAACTATTATTTTGAGATTTCAGTTTACTTAGTTCATAAAGGGAAATGTTTTCCCTAGTATTTTTCATATCTCTATAATATCATAATCGATTTTCTCAGCAACAACACGACTTCTTGAAACTGACTTATTTTCTACAGCATGTGAATTTGATGTATTTGTTGGTGGAGAAGATTTAGAAGTTGAAGATATACTTTTACTTCAAGTTTGAGCAGCAAGATATTCCTTTGAATCATCCTCGTCAAAAAATCCATTAATATCCCAAAACAAATTATTATCTTTTAATTTCCTCATTATCCTCTCCTTCTTCTTCATTAGCATTAACTCCTTCTGAAGTTTGGCCACCGGGTGGAATATGTGGATTATTCTTGAAAAAAGGCTTGAATGGTTTATTTGAAACTTCAACTAGCTTTCCTTTAACATCAACTATTTCATTTGCTAATGTTTTCATGACTTTTTGTAAACTGTCCATATCAAAAACATCTTTATCTTTCTTTTCTTCTTTGATAATTACTTTTTTGGTTGTTTGAGAAGATCTTGCATATTCACTTGGAGATTTACTTGCAATGCTAGATATTTCTTTTTCTACATCTAAAGCTTCCTGCATTGCTTCAGTCAAAGTATTTTTGTTTGCAATTTTAACAAACATAGCAATGGAAACTAGGAAAGCGGAGGAATAAAATTCAACATGAATATCCAAACTATGTTTAGATTTCTCGGGAATTTTATTGAGAAGTTTCAGGAATCTTTGATTAAAATATTTGATTTTCTCTTTCGGACCCATTTTAATTTTAGATGATTCTACTAATAAAATAGATGAAGACTTATCATCTCCGAATTTTTTAATGAATAAATCCTCAAAAGGTATCCCAATTAGTAATAGAATTAGCCTACAATGAGAAATACCAAGTAGAGGCTTCTCCTTCGAAAGTATATGGGAAGAGTCTACATACAACGTATTCATGTTCAACATCTCTCAGATTAACAACTAACATAAATTTATTGATATGATCATCATGAGTTTCTTTTGATTATAGATTAAATTTTGGTAACCATTTATCTGGATTTTTAGGTAAGTCATGTTGATTTTCAGGAACATTAACTACTCCCAGATTTCTCCATGGCATTCTCGGTACTTCGACCATAGTATTTGGTTGACGAGGAGGAGATGGAGGAGGCGATGGAGGAGGAGATGGAAGAGGAGACTTATGCAAAGGTGTATGCGAAAGAGGAGTAGAGGGAGGATTCTTTCCAATAGTTTTAACAATGGTTTTTCTAATTTGGATTGGAACTTGAAAATGAATAGGTTCAATACCTAACATCTATCTCTGCGCTCTTGTAAGAACACCTAATTATTGGATAACAAAATCTATAGAATCAAAATATCCTTGAGAAGTTTCTCCTTGATTTCTAATATCTTCTATTTGCTGTCTTATTTGTTGGAATTTGGGTGAACTAAGAAAAATTTATGAAATATCACTTACAGTTCTTCGAATTGGAGATTCGAATTGGAGTTTCTAAGTTTATCTACTTGAATGGTCTTTGGTTTTGTTTGTTGTTTTGTCCATTCATTATCAGATGGCCCTCCTTCTAGCGCTAAAATGTTGATAGTCAAATATGACCATATTCAACATTCATAAATTCAGCTGGGAGAAATTCGCCCGGTTAGTATCCCAATTAGACCCCTATCCGTTGTAAATGGCGATTCCCATTGGTTTAGGTCCAGTTACCTATGACTATACTAATCTACAAATAAAACTAAATCTACGATAAGTATATACACTTGCTATTTGATTGAAGATATTTTATTCTTTATCAAATAACAAACTGAAATATAAATATATACATGTCTAAAACTATCTACAATAAAAGACTAATTCTAATTATCATAAGAGTTACTCCTACGAAAGGAGTTTTGTTTTTCTCTTTAAAAGAATAAGAAGTATTTGAAATGAGGATGAAAAACTAAATAAAATCTAATTTAGCAGATAAAACTAATCTAATGCCTGGGTATAATTCTAATCGTATATGAATTGAATAAGATAAACAATATTAAAAAAATATATAGATCTTCAGAAAATTATGTCTGGAAAACTAATATTCCATATTCTCGTATTCATCCAGGTCATTCTTTTAACACCTGTAAAAACAACAAAAAGGAAATGACAAAAATTAATAAAACATAAAATCAAAATTAGAGTTGCTACAAAATTTTAAATTTTGTAGCTACTCATTTATTAATGATAATTAAACAAAACAGAAAAACCAGAATAAATAAAATGTTTAACTCATACCATCGAAATAAAACACCTTAATCATTCAACATTATGGCGTAAAGTATTAAATTCCGAGTTAACTAAAAATTTAACCCCTGGCGAGTTGATAGTAATTGTGTCTCCTTTTTTGTCATGCTTGGAAATCGAAGGTTGTCTTCTTTGGCTTTCCACCAATGATTTTTTTTTTTTCTGCCCTAAGTAGTTGTTTTTCCAACTCCAAATCAATTATATTTGTTTGTAGCACAAGAACTACTCAATAATATTTATCTTTCAAGAAGAAAACTTCCATATTTGGATCCGTTTAGCTTTTCCTTTCTCGGATTCATCAACAACCTTTTCAACAGGTTCCTCCATTGTATGCGAAGAAGTGTTCTGGGGTTAAAAAACTTCTCGTTTTCTAACCAATTCCTCATCTTCAACTTTAAAAGGATAATTGACATTAGAAGTTTTTCTAGATTTGTTTTTGAGCATTTTGGAAATTTTCCTTCCTTGGAGTTTGTTCATAAAATCAACTAACTTCCTAGATTAATCACATTCTTTTAAAAAATAGGAGGATTTTATTTTTTATCACATTCGGCTGTAAGAGAGGAAAATTTGGATGCTTCAAAAGAAACTTGGGGTATTTCGCTTAAAATGATTGACTATGGTTTGAGATTAATCCTTAAAGATTGACTGTGTGTAACCCTCATAATATTTTGCTGAGAAATAGAAACTATGGGTGGGAAAGGACGTTATCCTCTACAAGATTTAAGGTTTCAAACTCTACCTGAGAATTGTGAGTCTGTAAATTCGACTCAGGGTTATCCTTAAAATGATTTCTCTTAATAAATGATCCAGGTGGATATCGGTGGCCACCCACCTTCTCCAACTGGCCCAAAACATGTTTCTGGCAATTTTGGTAATTTACTATTTTTAGCAGTTTTTAACTTCCGGGGCCATTTTGAGGCCCTAAACGATGTTTTTTTGG
>ML854557.1:35127-54905 GCA_009831015.1 Picea engelmannii | reverse complement strand
AATGGGGGGATAAGGCGGTTGGATAAGGGAGGGGAAGGAAGATAAGGCAAGGGGGAGGACTCGGAAAAGTGGATCTTTTGGGTGGAGTAATATTTTCATATTAGGAGAAGGTGAGAAAAATTGGAAGGGGGGAAGGAGAAGGGAGGAAGCAGTTTGGGACTGTGTATCTATTTTGCATCTGTTTTGTGCTCACAGCTGACTTGAGGACTCTCATAGGGGGCACGTGTTGCTAGGAATTTTTGGCTCGGGGGCCAGGAAACCGTAAGGAATCTTGGGGCTAGAGAGTCGGATAGGTTGTTCCTAGATGGGTGGGAGGTTAATCAGTTTGGGCAGAGCTTTAGTTTGGGTAGAGATTCAGTTGGGAAGAGCTTCAGAACAACATAGATAGATACATTTCATCATCATTATTATTATGTTGTTGTTCATTATTGTTATACTGTTCATTATTATTATGCTAAACATGTTGTTCATTATTATGTTGTCCATTTTTAATTCTGTTGAACATTATTATTATGATGAATAGTGAATAAAGAAGAAATTGTGATAGAGTTTCTATATTTAGATTTATGTTTTATAAGGCTCTGTACGGACAAGCCTTACACCCATGAGGTAATTCCTCCACATATTTAAAGCATGTACTATGGTATCCAACTCTAGGTCATGGGTCACATAGTTGATTTCATGCTCATTCAATTTCTTGGATGCATAGCAAATTACACATCCCTCTTGCATAAGGACTCCTCCAAGTCCTTCCTTGTAGACATCTGTACACAAGAGGAAATAATTATCAGGGTCTTCAATCTTCAGCACGGGTGCATGGGTCAAGAGGTATTTCTTTTCCTGAAATCTTTCTTCACATTTTGATGTCCAAGTGAATTTAACCCCCTTTTTCTAAAGGGCAGTGATTAGACAACCAATCTTGGAAAACCCTTCTATGAACCTTCTATAATATCCTTCCAAGCCCATGAAGGATCAAATATTAGATACATCCTTTGGGGTAGGCCATTCCATAATAGATTTGATCTTGTTAGGGTCTACTGCCACCCCTTCTTTAGAAATGACATGGCCTAAGTAATGGACTTGCTTCTGGAAAAAGTCGCATTTGCTAAAATTGGCGTAGAGATGATTCTCTCTTAGTACTTGAAGTACGAGTCTAACATGTTCTTGGTGCTCCTCTCTATTCTTGCAGTAGATTAGGATATCATCAATGAAAACCAATAAAAATTTGTCCAGAAATTTGCTGAGTACATTATTCATCAAGCACATAAAAGTGGAGGGGGCATTGACTAACCCAAATGGAACCACCACAAATTCATAGTGACCATACCTTGTCCTAAAGGTTGTTTTGTGGATGTCTTTATCCTTAATTCGGACTTGATGGTATCCATAACTTAAGTCAATCTTCAAGAAAATGGAAGCACCTCCCAATTGGTCGAACAAGTAATCGATTCTTGGTAAGGGGTACTTGTTCTTTATGGTTGTCTTATTGAGTTGTCTATAATCTATGCACAGTCAGAGTGTGCCATATTTATTTTTCACAAACAAGATGGGTGCTCCCCATGGAGATACACTGGGTTGGATGTAGCCTTTTTCCATCATCTCCTTTAGCTGTATCTTGAGCTCAACGAGTTCTGGCATACTCATCCTATAGGGAATTCTAGATGTTGGCATCGTTCTTGGTGAAAGTTATATCAAGAATTCAATGTCTCTTCTCAGAGGTAGACCTGGTACCTCTTATGGAAACACATCTTTATATTCTCTTAATATGGTTTGGTCCTCTAGGTTTGATTTGTCATCCTCAACAGATTCCAACACTTGTATTGCATATAAAAGACACCCCTTTCCGCAATACCTTTTCATTTGAAGGGCTGATATTTGTCTCACTGAGACATGCTTCTAAATCCCTTGGAGGGTTATCTTTCTCCCTTCTTCATTTACACATTCTAAAGTTTTATGGTAACAATCCAACTTAGTTTTATAATCACCCAACCAGTCCATACCAATCAACAAGTCATAAGATCCTAGGGGAAGTATGTTAAGGGTCTCTCGGGTGGGCAATACATCCATGATGAATTGGAAAGTTGGTATGGCCTATGCTACTTTTCTTTTGGTCCCAATGGCTAGTTGTACCAACCACGGCTTAACATGTATAACTAGTTGTAGTTTACACTTATCAACACTCTAAGGGGCCACATAACTCAAATTATAACCATGGTCAATTAAAATAGAAACTATATGGTTCGTGATCATACCTTCCATCTCCACCACTGAAGCTTGGTGGTCGGATTGATTATTGTCCAGGGCTACATAAATTTATGGCATGCTCCTAGCCACTTCATTAACGGTGATAACTTCTTGGATATTGTAGACTCTCTTACTGTTATGTTGTCTGTGTGGACAATCCCTCAACCGATGTTATTCTCCACAACCCCAACATTTTAAGGGTTCTTTCTTTGAGTTATCAGTATTTCCTGGGACTGCCTCAAAAAGTTTATTTCCACTCTGAGAGGGGAAATTTTGTTGATACACACTTCTAGTAGGAAGGTTCATCCTAGAACCCTTCCCATAGTTCTTAAATCTTGAGGATTTAAACCCCTTCTTCTTAAATCCTGAACTACTCTTCTTCTTCTAGTCCTCGTGAGGTCATGTCTTACTCCTGAACTATTCATAACAATACCTCACCTTCCAGATATTTTCTTCTAATGTATTTGGTTCGTCAAACTCGATCCTATCCCGATAGTTCTGAGGTAACCCACTAATTAATCATTGCATTTTTACCTTTTCGTCCTTTATGTAGGGTACATACCTTAGTAGCTCAAGGAATTTATTGACATATTCATCTATGGTGAGCTTCCCCATCCTAATTTCATAGACTCCTTAGTTTTCCTATCCATGTATTTCTCTGACAGATACTGCTTCCTAAAGTATTTCTCAAACTGTTTCCATGACAAGTCCTTCTCGTGGACTCCTTTCACATTCCTAAGGTCTTCCCACCAAATGGAATCCTTTCCATTCAGGTTGAAGATGGCTATTTGAGCCTTCAACTTTTCAAAGTAGTTATGGACTCTGAAGTACTTCTTTAAACCAAGCAGCCAAGCTTCAACCTCTTCCCATTTCTTATTCTCTTCGTAGAAAGAGGGTGGTTTTGCCTTCTTGAACTCTTCAGGATCACGACTTTTGCAATGCTTTCGCTTCTTTCCTTTCCCTTGAGAATGTGAGCTAGTTTTTCTACTAGAAGATCCCTCGAAGTTTCCAGCTTCCTTTCCAGAGGAATCTCCTTATGAGTGTCCCCTGCCTCCAGGTTGGACCTTCTTTGAGGTATTTCTCCTAGTGTGGTCACTTATGGGGCCATGTTTTTGGATCTCAGGTGGACTTTGACTTCTCTTCACATGTCGTCGGTACACATGGCTGGTTGCGGGTTCATGCTGCAGCTACCTCTGTATGTCAGATAAGCTCTACAACAAGACTGCATTAATTTATGTTTTTTTTTCTTTCTCCTTTATCAATCTCTCATTGTCGGCCTTGCAAATTTGTAATTTGGCCCTGAGGCTCCTTACAGTTTCATCCATATCTGGAGGGGTTTCCACCACCCTCCTTTCGTCAGATTCTTCGTCCTTATTGTGTGAGCCAACCCCCACTTCATAATACGTCACCATCCTTTAGACTTGAAGTTTTCTCGTGATTTACTGACTACTCGAGTGCTGACAAAACACTTATTTTTAGCTAACAGTTTATTATTTTATGAACAATACACAGTTCAAATTTCTTAAATGTACACACAGTATAAAGTTTCATTATTTTCCTCAATAAAATTTTAACCAAACTCTTTTAAGAAAGAGGTAAGATAGGGTGTCGCTCTTAAAAGTATTCTAAATATGGTTTTTAAGTGACTCTTCCATGAGACCGGGTAGGCCAAGTGTTGTAACCATGCTCCGATACCAATTTGTAACACACCCATGGTGGGGTGTAAAATTTTTTTTCTCCTTAATTAATCAAATCCTCTATCCTTGGTCTCTAATTTGGAAATCAAGTCCTAGCCCCTCCTTATTCAGTGACCATCGCACATGACCATGGGTTATGATCAAACGCCAAGGCCATAGGTGCCTATTTCGATGCTTCAGAACTTTGGGCTGCGGGAGTTTTTTTATTCATCACACGCCAATTCCTTCAAACTCTTAAGTGGAAAAGTTTTGAACTAGCATGAAGGGATCAATGGTCCCTACTCTCCCTCAAGATCAATGACCCTCAATGACTTCGAGCCTCCGGGCTTCGGAGGAATTTGAGGCACCTCCTCACAAAACCTCTGAAGTACTAATTCTCCGAAGTGCACCATCCGACGATGCGTGTCCTCGAGGAGTTCGACAGTCCTGACTCACTTTGGGACTTCGGCATTGGGGAGTCCTGGATGCTCACAAAACCTTTCCTCCTGAAATACTTTGTACCCAAAGTTTCAGATCAAGAGCCACGCATCCGTTTTAAATCGACAACTTGGTTTCATGTCAAGACTTTGGCATTCGGGAGCTTCAAACGTTTCTACATCCTTTTTCTCCCAGAGTGTTTTCTTCTGGAGTCAAGGATCGTGGACCATGCATCCTTCCAGATCAATGATCTCAGTTTACTTCGAGACTTCAACGTTAAGGAGTTTCTACCTCTTCACACTCGCTTTCTCCCAAAATTCTTTCACCCAAGGTTAACGATCTATCAACACGTGTCTCCCACGAATCAGTGACTACAAATAACTTTGGCTATTCGGGATTCGGTAGTTTCGAATACTCCAACGCCTTTCTCCTTCGAAGTAGTTATCTACCGAAATGAAAGATCTACTGACGCTTGTCTTTAGCTGGCGGATGGCTCAGATGAACTCCTGTTGTCCGACCTTCGGGAGTCCTTGTTCAACATATCCCCTTTCCTCCCAGAGTGATTTCACCCGAAGTCGACGATCTACTGACGCGTGTCTCCCATAGATCGACAACTGCAAATCACTTTAGCTCTTCGGGCTTTGGGAGGTTCAACCTCTCCACACTTGCTCTCTCCCAGAGTGATTACACCCGAATTCAATGATCTATCGACACGTGTCCTTTCTCTCAGATCGACAGTACAAAAGACTCTGTTATTCCACGGATTTCCAAAGGAACTCACAACTATCCACCTAGCAAATTTTCTAGGTCTGATATTCATGATCCGGCCAATACTGACGTGTTCGTCGATTGACGATTCACAGTGATTGTGGGGCCCCAACATGCGCACTCCTTATCAGAGAGCTCAACCTCCGCAATCTGAAAAGTACTCGCCCATCTCAGTCTAACCGGATTCGTTGATCTTCCAGACCGATGAGATCAATGACGTTGGTGAATTATGGGCCGCAAACTAGCGCATCCACTAATTTCACCTTCGCGCTTTGCAATGATTCCCCACCATCAATCTCCATTCACAGATCGACGATTCATAGTGATTGCGGGGTCCAACCTCCGAAATCTGGGAAGTTCTCACCCGACTCTAGTCTAATCCTAGTCGTTGATATTCCATTCCCAATGAGATCAACGATGTTGGTTGATTGCGAGCCCTGAACTAGCATGTCCACTAATTTCACCTTCGCGCTCCACAATGATTCCTAACCATCGATTTAATCGAGCGGCTAGTGTTTGATTCGTTAACTCCAGTGGGTATTTGAGTCGATTTGATGACCGGGATAGCTTCTCCTCCCATTAAACGGATTGCATCCATCTCCGCTGTCAGATTCTTAAGTCATGTATGGTTCTTGTTACTCCGGTAGTTCGGGTAACTTGACTATCATGAAATTTGACATCTGATAGCTTTGAGCTCCCGAGGTTCTGCAACCTTCATGAGATAACTCCTTTAGCGTGGGGTTCCTAGACCCAGGTCACATGGACCTTCATATGACTCTTGGGATATTAACCCTACTCCTAGTTAGGTTTTTGGTTAAGGACTTAGGTGCGAGTTCAAAGTCTCTTAGACTACTGGTCTGAAGGGAACGCCTCCCTAACTTGCAGAACTTTAAGCTCCGAAACAGGGCAAGGTAAACTCGTGAGGTTACCGAAACAATAGCAGTTCCAAGAGGCTTTCTCTGACTCTGGAATTGTGATGTAATTCCCTAGAGAAACGCCTTCGAGGGATTAAAATGGAGCATATGTAAAATCAAGAAGAAGCATAAGTTCTCAAGGGAAAAAACGCATACTCATAACTTAATCATTTCAATACAGAAACCATTTATAGACATATAAATACACGCATGCATCCATTATTTCCAATTCAAAGCACAAGACATGAAAACACTTATCATAACCATAAGGCGTGATGCGACTACTGGAAGGGGTGATCGTTTCCACCCAACCATAGGCTCAGTCACTCCAAATGGATTTACGACTGGACACCCCCAAGCTTAGACCACAATGCTTTGAGATTCAATCTCTCTCTTCCAGCTCAACGAAAGTTAGGGACAAAGGTTACTCTCCTTCTCCCAGTACAAAAATAGATAAGGACGAAGCTTACTCTCCTTCTCTCGACTCAGTCTCTATTTTCCGCAATCAGAACTCACTTTCCTCTTTCATTCCTTCCTCAGACTCGAGAGCTTTGACTCTCGTCTCTGCACTCTTCACAAGTCTTCCTCTGCCCACCCCACTTCCTTTCTTGCCTTCCTTAGCAAAATTGTGTGTGGTTCGAATTCCCAGTCCGTGGTCAGGTCTGGAAGCCTTACAGATGGGCAGTCTACCCCATCCCCTCATTAACTCTTGAGGAGGTCTTCCCACCTACCAACTTGACTGTAATTCATTCCTGGGTCAGAGGATTGTTCTGATCCTGAGCAATTAAATCCAGCAAGGTACTGGTTCGGTGGAGGTTAACGCAACCATTACTGGTCCCCTCCACCACCTTTTCATAGCATTCATGGTTTCTCTTAGCACATCCCCTTTCTGGTAGTCATGCAACGCGCATCCATTCTCTATTAAAATAATAGAATTTACATTCATCGACCTTTTATACAAAGGTCCATCAAATCAAACATTCACACCTTTGAGTTTTCCATAGTTCCTTGGCCAATATAGTTATATTTACAAACTGGGGGAAACATGGTGTTACAATATCCCTTATGATACCTTTGTATATGAAAAAAACAACTTGGAGGAAGTGACTTCATACAAATATCTTGGAATTTATATTCACCACAAGCTCAATTGGAATTATAGCATTGAGAAAAGGATTTTTGGGGGATGGAAAGTTTATTATGGGCTTGAAAACAATTGTACATCCGCTGATCTTTGGAGTTGGGATAAGAAGAAACTCCTCTTTGAGACTCTTGTTACACTTGTTATTGTTTATGGATGTGAAGTCTGGGGCTATATTATCTCTCGTGAATCCTAGAGAAAGATAGAGCAAATGCAAAATAATTTTATAACCTATAATCTCAAAATTAAAGGAAATACGCCCTATCCCATCCTCCTCTTAGAAACAAGTCTCTGCCCCATTGAGAGCATGGCTATGACTAGATACCTAATCTATAAGAACAAGTTAAACAACATGGAAGACAAGAGGCTTCCTAAAATTGCTTCAAAATCGAGTCATAACCACCATCGACTCAAATGAGGATGGCATAAAGATGCCCGGTCTTGGCTAAACTATTGGGGAATCATGGAAGACACCATTTTGCATAATAAAGATACTATTAAAAAAAACGTCAAATCAAAATTTAAGGAGAAAATGTGGTGTGATAAAGAGTTGAAGGAAAAAAGAAAATTAAGGTATTATAAGGATGTAATCAACCCTAATCTAGAAGATCAAAATTATCTATTTGTTTTGCCAAGTGTAAAGAAAAAAATAAGCATTGCTAAGATAAGAACACATTCTCACAAGCTCCATAGTGAAACTGCAATTCCTAAAATGCTATGGGATGAAAGAGTGTGTCACCTTTGTGACACTAAGAAGGTTGAAGATGAAAAGAACTTTCTCTTAGATTGTCTAGCCTATATCCATATTAGATCTCATTTTTAAAATATTTGTCACACTACCAACCTTCCTAACCTCTTAACTCAACAAAAGTATGGTGATCTTGGCAAACTTATCTTAATGTTTTTCGAGCACATAAACAAAATTCTAAAAAATCACAAGTAATCACATACCCTCTTAAGGTCCGATATACCAATTCGGTCTTAGTGGACGTTAATCATCATCGTCATCATCAACATAAACATTTCCCACATTCTCGACTATTTAATGTTTTATTATTATTTCAATGTGTTACTTTAGATGAACACCTCTTCCACACTTGATTACTAAAGTCTTTAAAGATATACATACCCTTCCCCCTCTAGATATAAACCCTTGACCTTCGAAAAAAGAACACTTATTCTTAACATTATTTATTATTATTTTTTTTATTATTATTATTTTAATATTTTGTATTATTATTTTAATAAGTTATATTACAAAACCATCTCCCTTATACTAAACTTAATTGTAAAACACTTGTCAATACAATCAACTAATACTATTATATAATAATACTATATTATTTTCCATCCTATTTATTTGTAAAACGCAAAACCTCTTCATCCTATTTATTTGTAAAACGCAAAACCTCTTCTTCCCAACGTTAGATTTTACTCATGTGCAATTCACTCAACTCCCACTTTCCGCAAATTCAAATTCGTGTTACCTTTTGACTATTCTTATCAAAAGCCGGTCCACCAACTTTCTAAACACCTGTCCACCACTTACTTTATGAGCTATATCATGGGGACCGCCAAAAAGGGCAATGGGCATCTTATGCTCGCTGCTTTGACATTTTTTTTTTCGAAAGAAAAGGCTGTTCACGCTCACTACAATTTTCTTTTGGCAATAGAATAGATACTTTCTCCTTAATTAAGAGTAAAAATGGCGTAGCCTAGTCATGTAGTTTTTTATTTTTTTAATGGTTTAATCTAATTTCCTAATTATTTAATTTTTTTTTGGTGAATTCAAACACTTTAATCTAGCCAAATTCAACCGATTTTTTTTTTGAAAAGGGGTCTTTTTCAAAAGAAACTTTCACATTATATTAAAAATAATATAATTTTTTTACATAAGTCTTTCTGCAATGACTTAGCATAAAGTCCACTCTGTCTAGTCAAAATACATAGAAGAAAAGTCCTTAAAAGAGAAGTTCTAAAGACCAAAATGTAGGCTAGCCTATAATCATTGTCACAAAGGGAAAAAAGTCTAGAAGTTCTTAACAAAAAATCCTCTCCAAGAGGAGAAAACTGTAAAAAAACTAGAGCTTTCCTTTCTAAAAGTCCCAGAGACAAAAGAGACAGGAAAGAAAAAACTATAGATTTATGAATTGTGTTAGGCCATCATGGCCATCCGCCCAAAGGTTGTATGCTATTCTCCCTCGGCAGTTATGGAGGGCCTTTTTTGATTGGCAGTCTGCTTGTTTGTTCACCTCCCTGTATATGTGCACAGATGAGATAGAACTAAAAATAAGACAATTTTATTCTATTCTTTCCTTCCACGCATCCAGATTTGCCACCCTGAGAACACCTTTCCTATTGAGCCAATCAATGACTATCTTGGAGTCACCCAATACATGTAAATCAGATACTGACAGTCTAACTGCAAGATTCATAGTAGCCCATACACCCATAAGTTTTGCTCTGGTGTTTGTTCCATTCCCACAGTTTAGAATCCATATGTATTCTCTAAGATCATCTATCTTTATGACACCTCTAGTTCCACTTAGAAGACCATTTTGTTGAGCAGCCCCATCAAACCAAGCTAGAGTTTTATCTATAGGAAAGGTAAACAGAATATTCTGAGGAGTACTGCCTTTACGCGGATTCATAGATATACCCATAACACTCCTTTCTAAATAAACAATTCCTTGCACTGAGGGCATCGTTTCATCAAATATAGACTTATTCCTATCAATCCATACGTACCAACATATCTTTGTTGGAAGTCAGACATATTGGAATTCTGAATAGTACATTTTTGGAAGGATTCTGTCACTACACTACCATTCCATCCATAAGCTAGGTTCATAGTCTTTTTGAGTTCCTCCCATACTGATCGGGTGAAGGAGCATTTATGAAAAGATGTTTTGTAGATTCTCTTTTTTTTTAAACAAATTACAAATACCTGGCCCCTTCCATCCGCGCTTTTGTAGATTTTTCCAAGATAATATTTTTTTTTTCTGCTAATAGCCATATGAATAGCTTTATCTTCAGTGGACACTCCCACTTCCGAATTTTCCTCCTCCATCCTCCGAGCTTGTAATTCCACAGAGATTTTGATAAAGCTTCATAAACATTCTTGACAGTGATATAACCAAACTTGTCACCTCCAATCCAGATCAACTCATCGTGTTTGTCAACTAATAAAATGCCCAACTCAATCAAAGATTGCCTATAGCGGTCCCATTCCTCAGTGAGCGGTTCTTTCGGTCCCATTACTCAGTGAGCGGTTCTTCCAACTTGTACTTGTCGTGCTCCCATTCCTCTACCGACTCGCTTGAAATAAGAGGTGGATTTCCCTTTGATTTAGATGACTCACCAAATCCTGCGATAAAATGGCATCATGTCCCATGCCTAAGATCACATCCTTTTCGACTAAAATCAAGTGACCGGAACCTGGTTTCCAAGCCATCCACTGAAGTATGATTGGCAAAGTATTTTGAAGATTTTTCCACGTCTGTGAACCAAAAGGGTGAACCGGTTCTGCCGATCGGAGCAAAGTCAAAACTAATACATGCGGAAAGTACTTATCCTTGAGTAAGCTTTGCCAAATTCCTTGTTTCATCAAGGCTCTCCACAAAGTGTTTGTGTCCAGAGATCTATAGAAAAGGAAAATATTACGAAGCCCCCAGCCTCCATATTTTTTGGGTCTAGCGATAGATTTCCAGCTTCTTAAATGATACCTCCTTTTGTGATTGTTGCCAGACCATAGGAAATCAAAACACATCTTATGGATAGTTTGAAGAACAGAGATCAGAATATGTGCAAGAGCCAACCAATAAACTGGTTGAATCTCCAGGACCGCCTGAATCAAAACTAAACGTCCCCCTAGGGACAACCACTTATTACTCTAGTGAGATATCTGAGACTCATCTTTGTCAAGTAGCCATTGCCAATCACCTACTTTATAATTGTCAGGCTTTAACATAAAACCCAGATATTTGAAACCGAATGCTAGATCTTTACAGGGAAAGAGGAGAATATCCTTTAATGAACTAAGTGTTTTCAAATGGAGCCCCGAGTGAAGTAAGACAAACTTCCGATCATTGATAACCAGACCCGAGGCGCAACAAAATATTTGTAGAATATCCTGTATTACCTCCAACTCTGTAGGGTTCTCTCTAGTCATAATTAGAATATCATCTACAAAAATGAGATGGAGAATTTTAATCAATCTGGATACCTTAATTTCGGTGATATTGCCTTCAACTTTTTCTGTTTTGAGCGCCAAGCTAAGGCCTTCCATAACCATTATAAAAAGAAGAGGCAACATCGGGCATCCCTGTCTTAGACCCCTGTTACTTTTAAAGAAGTTTGTGGGCTCTCCATTAATTAGAATAACATAATTAGTAGAAGATATGCAAGCCATAATCCAATTGGTAGTTGGAATACCAAAACCACTTTGAAGCAATATTAGCCTTAGATAATCCCAATTTGTACAATCATATGCCTTTTTTAAATCAAGTTTCAGAATTATAGCTTGTAATTTTTTACTTTTAATACTATGTAAACATTCTTGTGCTATCTTGATTGCATCAAGTATTTTCCTTCCTTTAAGGAATCCCAGCTGCTCCTCTGATAAATATCAGGACAAAATTGGTATAATTCTCTTAGCAATCACTTTTTCTATAATCTTATAACATAAGTTGCATAATGAAATCAGTCTAAAATCACTGAACTCTATAGGATTATTACCTTTGGGAATAAAAGCGAGAAAGGTGGAGTTAATCAAATTTATTACCTCACCTCTGATTCTAGACTCTTCCACTATATCTAATAAATCCTGACCAACCAACTCGAAGAAAAATAAGAAGAACTCCACGGTCCATCCATCTGGACCAGGGATTTTGTCCTTTGCAAATCCCCTTAGAATCTCTAGAATTTCATCCTTTGTAACAACTTTTTCCAAAAGACTTAATTCCTCTTCTCAGACAATGCTCAGAAACATTATAACTGAGTTGATCTGATTAACAATATAATTTTCTCCAGTATCATTGAAAAAAGTTTTAAAAAACTTTACTGCTTTCATCTTGATAGCTTCATGTCCCAAATGTGAAACCCCTGTGCCATCATTGATCTCCCAAATGAATTTTTTGGTTCGCCTGTAGCTCGCAAAACTGTGAAAGAACTTAGTATTCTTGTCACCACTTTTGATCCAAATAGCTCTACTTTTCTGGCGCCATTGTTCTTCCTCTGCCAACAATAACTTCTTTCTCTTTATTTCAATATTGTAAACAGATTGGTCAAATAATTCAGTAGTGTTTCCTTGAATCATATTCTCATATTTACTTTCGAGGGTCTCTTCGATCTTATTGAGATCCCTCATATCCCAGAGACGTTTTTCCTTAGCCCATCTTTTTACACAACATTTTAAAGTAGAGATTTTTCCCACCAAACTCCCTTGGGCACCTAAAATATTATTGAGACCAGGATCCATCCGTACATCCTTTACCAACACCTCACAAGTCTCCTCCCCAATCCAAACAGAGTTAAGCTTAAAATGATACGCCACCTTCGGGATCCCCATTCCAAACTCAAGAAAAATCGATGCATGGTCTGACAGAAATGGGTATTGTACCCAAGTCCTAAACCTCTGAGTTGTAGCCAATAGATCCTATGCAATATATATCATGTCAAGTATTTTTGAAATACTATCAGCCCCTACTCGGTCATTCCTCCATGTCGGAACAATTTCTGTAGGAACAAAATCAACTAAATAGTTTAAAAAAGAGAGAGATTTGAAAAAACCTACCAAAGAGTCTTGTAAATCATTATGCCCCCAAACCTCCACAGATGAAGTAGTAAAATTCAAGTCTCCTGTAATGATTAGATCCTTTTGAGCTAGGATACCTGAAGCTTCCACCGATACCCATAATTATTTTATGTCCTGACGGGGTCCGTAGCCATTCAGAAGCGAAAGCTTCCTTTTGTCCGATAAAGAGTATCCTAACAATAGAATACCACTAGTACTTAGAAAAGGATCAAAAGAAAATAAATTAGGATCCCAAGACGGAAGTAAACCACCATATGTCCCCACAGAACTCACAACACAAATCATCCACTCGGGCCATAATTTAAACATGAAATTTCTTGCCTTATCCGTAGACACCATAGTTTCTTGTACGAAGATAATACTCGAAGAAGTATTTTTCAAAAGTCTATGCAAGGAGGTTTGTTTCAGGGGTCCTCCAATGCCTCTGATATTCAAGGATACTAAAATCATGTCTTATCCCTTGCTAGGGATTTTAATCTTCTAAGCGCCCCAAGATCAGTTGTAGTAGAAATTGTAGGAGTAGGGTTGTTTGTAGGTCCCAACTTCCTGCGGGCACTTCGAGTTTTTATTGGAGAGACTTCAAAACCCAATCCCCTTAACCATGCAAGATCATTTACAGTAGTGAAAACCTTCTCTAGACTATCAAAAGAAGTACCTAAAGTAGCTGACCTTGACACAGGAGTGTTACCTAGAAAAGTTGGTATCGGTAAAGTGTTTGTAAGTCTATGCCCCGCAGGGATTAAGTTTGTTAACAGGCTATCCAAAGCACTGTCACTGATTTTAGGTTCAACATAACCCAGGGAAAAAGTGGATTCGGTTTCAAACCCAGAAAGACTAGTGGAAAGGTCTGCTACCACTTCGGTAGGTGAAACCACAAGAGGACTACGTGAAACATCCCCATCCACTGTCGAAGAGACAAGATTTTTATGAGACAACTTGTCAGAAAATAGTACCGACCTTTTAGACTGGTTTGGGAAGAGGATAGAGTTTAAATGATCTTGTTCCGATGCCGATAACGAAGAATAAAGATTGGGACATAAAAGTTTCAACTTACCTATAAAAGTCATGTCCACAGCTGAAGGACTGTCCTCAGAGCAGAGTCTGGGAAAATACATTTGAATTTCATCATCCCCCAATAAAGTACCACTGTCTCCAAGTGAATCATCTACAAAATCTTCATCCGGTAGGGAACCATATATCTTTGTGCAATCCTTCTGCAGGTGGCCTGTCCTCTTACAGAGGGTGCAGCGGAAAGGTAGACCCAAGTAGCCCAAGTGTTGGACAAATAAAAGACCCCGCCATTCAATCTCCAAAACTTCCAATAAACCTCCATGGATATCTACTTCAACTAAAACTTTTTCCATTCTCTTATCCATTGATAAAAGGTCTGCTTCTTCTATTTTTAGGAAACGTCCAATGGAATTTTCAACCGCTTCCAGATATTTTTTGTTCCACATATGTAAGGGAAGTCTCAGGAGGAGCACCCAAATGTGCCTAAAGATGAAATACTCTGTTGCAGGATTGAAAATTAGCCGCCATATTTTTAACATTAAACTACCCCCATCATAACTCTAGAAAGTTTTTAGAACCTATTCAGTGTCCTCCAGACTTTTGAAAATGAAACCCGACCATCCTCTAAGAAGTGATAGTAGCTCTGGTGTGTATCCCAACAACGGAATTCAATTATGCTTCACCCACTCCTCCATAGTAATAACACACCTCAACTGATAATCCAGTCTACCTACTAATGCAGAGAGTGACAAGTGACAAGATTCCTCGAGACCTATGTCCATACCCAACACTAACTTTCGTTTAGTGCGCTTCGGCTTCCAAACCTTAACAGTGCGGTTTACTTGGCTTCTATGGTCTATCCGACCATCCTTACCATCCTTTGTCCCTTTAACAATCTGTGGAAACTTCGAGAGACCCTTTGACAGACCTCCTAAAACCTGCACTTTCTCAGTAGAAAGAGAAGCTACTGAGGGGTAGTCTACATACTTCGCAGGATCATTCACAATGCACTCCAAACCGTTAACATTCTTGTACAGGAGATGTGGTTCATGAGGAAGAGTAGGAAAGGAGCCTCCCACTACAAAATCAACATTAGACTCTCCTTAGGGTGGCAGACTGTAGTATTAACTCCAAGGGACGCATCCATCGATGCAAATAAGCCTGCCTTCTCCCAATGCACCTCGTCAACCGCACTCATGAGTGTGTTGACATCACGATCCATTAGGAGGGGCACTTGTAAGCCACTATAACCCCACCAAATAGAACAATTAAGACACATAGTTAGTGCAGTCTTGTCAGTAATAAGGAAGTCCTAGAGGGCTAGAGGTTGAAATAATGATAGAAAAGATAGGACTTAGGCTCTTGTACACAAATAATAACTCCCCCTGCCACTCCCATCAACTCAAAAAAAGATCATAAATGTAATCCAGTTTTCAAAATAACCTAAAACTTTAACAGGAAAAAAGAAGCACTACCATGAAAGCTAACAAGATACATATCGTAGCCTTATTCGATTCCTCAGAGAGACATTTAAAAACTCCTCAGACTCCATTTTTGCCATACCCTCGAGGCCTGCAACTCTGGTTTGAAAAATCGCCTTCCCGCCTCCATGTTCCTCTCTCCCTTTTCAGGAAAAATTAAAACTTAATCCACACTAAGGTCTGTTTGTTACAAGTTTAACCTGTTCTAAAGAAAAATACTCAAAATGTGTTCTCGTGTACCATGTGAAATTTAGGTAAACATTATGTATTGGCTACAAAGTATTTATGATAGTTATGTGTATTTTATGGGTTTTTAGATCTATGTGCATAAAAATTTAATAACATATATACTATATTGAGTTGGAGAGAATGTTTTTCACTAGGATGTTTATTGATAATTTGAAGTTATTGTTTTTTGTTAAGTTTTATTTAACATAAATGTACACTTTTATCTTTAATTGTCTAATTGATTTCTCCAAATCCCTCACAACAAAGAATGCATGTCATCTTATTCAAGGAAAGGGATTATGGGCACAATTCATAAAGAACAATACCTCAGACATTTGTCTATTGAATATTGGATTTGCTCCCCAAACAAAAAGTCCAATCCTCTTCCATCATCTAGAAAACCACCACTAAGGCTTTCCCTTTAATTGGAAACTAGTTAATTTAGAGTATTGGAAAAGGAGAAAAGAAACAACTTGGCCTTGACCCTTGGGTTGGAAGAAAAGAACAACATTTTCTTCCCTTACCCTTCATCCTTGATTTAATATCAAAGGGATTTTATACCCCTTGTCAAATTGCAATAGGGAAATTTTTTAACTCAAGACAACAACAATGGCTTACCTAGATAGAATTGTACCTAAATGAGGAATATGTAGTGATCTTGTCCTCACTCATTGATTGTCTAAGAAAATGCAATGTATACATCAGTGAAGAAGAGGGAAGACTCCTCTAGCCAGCAAACCCCTTAGGTGATTATAAACCTAGACATGGATACAACACTCTAGCCATAGAAGGATTCGATGGGCCCTCCATGTTGGTTGTGTAAATTTCTCTAGACATTCAAATGTCCGCCCAAAGCCAAAACATTTATGTGGCTACTACTCAACAATAGAGCCCTAACCTAGGATTTGCTTTAAAAATGGAACTATGAAGGCCCTAGAAGATGCACTCTATGTGAATATGATCTTGAAATGATTGTACATCTCATCCTCATATGTCCCTTCACTAAGAAGGTCTGGAGTGAAGTGGAAGGAATCACATGTTTGAAATAAAAATGGCAAGAAGCCTCTCTTGAAGAGGTCTTAAGAAATTGACACAAGGAAAAATAAACAAAAGCTTAAAATTACTTTCCCCTCACCATCACATGGGGAATCTAGATTGCAAGAAATGCAAAAATATTTGAAAGTAAGGATGCTCTGCGCTTCAAATGTTCTTACCAAAGTATAAACATCATGAGAGATTTCCCCCAATTCTCACCTTTCCACCAAAGTGTGAGGCATTATGATCCAGTCATTGACACTCAAATTGATAGAACATTTTTCAATGGAGTGTCACAGGGAGACCCTCCTAAAGGAGGAGAAGGGGGAGTGATATTCCTCTCTCAAAATCACTCCTTCAACTTCAAAGCTAGTACTGTACAGTAAAAAACATTCAAAGTGAGGTTGCAATCCTAAAATTGGGCTTACTCCTCACAATTGAAAAAGGAAGCACCCATATTCAAGTCCTAGGGGACTCCTTCCTTGTGATCCAATGGGTGAGTGGAGAAGAAGATTTGAGAAATTTCTTGTAGAAAAACATCAAGGGTTTGATAGATGTGCTCACAAAGTTTTGACCCCAAAAATTACCCTTTGATGCCTCAAAATGGCTTTGAAAGGTTCCAAACCCCAAATTTCAAAACTGGGACTTACCACGAAAATAGGCCATGTAAACCAATTCCTTCAATTTTTCCACCCATAAAGTACCAATATAGATGAAAAATATATAATGATCCAATCTGAACCATACTTCCCCATATTGGAAGGATTTTTGTCCTCACAATCTTTTACTAGATGAGATGAGGAAATTTTTCCTCTACCTTCTCCCTAGAGTACCATGTTTCCTTACTTGGAATTTTTCCTTTCAATCCAATCTACCAAAGGTCATGTTTCCTCTGTCTGGTGGTTTTGGACTTATTCTACAAAACTGTATCTTCTACCAACTCCTCCTAAGCTTCTCATGTTAATTCATCTATGGTAGGCAGGCCTTGCTCCTTAGTTTCTTAGTTTAACATGGAAAGCTCATTGAGTTTCATATTCTCACATTCACTACTAAGTAAATGTGCATGTATGGGGGTAGAATGAGTCTTTAGGCATTATCACCCACCTTCTCCAATACCTCAAAAGGACCATACCATAGAGCCTTGATCTTCTTACCAGGACCCTGTAGTCTTTCCTTGTTCAGCTATAAGCAAATTATATCTCCCACTTTGAATGTTTTCTTAGTTCTATGTTGATCATGATGTGCCTTGTACCTTTCTTATGAATTCTTCAACATCTCCTGTAGCTACAAATGGATCTACCTAATCTTTTAAAAAAAAATCTCTGCTTTCAGTGTTTCTCCTGTGACATCTTCCCTTACTCCTCCTTGTTGTCCATAAATAACATCCAAAGGATAAGGTGGAAAATACCCAAACAAAGTTTCAAAGGGTTCTTATTGATACTAGTATGGACTTCTCCGTTATAAGAGTGTTGAATGTAGATCATATTTCCATCCTAGGTCTTTATATTCCTCTGATTGTAACCCATCAAAAGTTCCACCGAAGTCCCGTTGACTACTTCTATTTTCCCATCTGTTTGTGGAAGGAATGTTGTACATCTCTTCAACTTAGTGTCCATCTTCTCTCAAAGTGTAGTAAAAAAGGCACTGAGAAACCTGGTGTCCCCATCTAAGATGATGCTCCTTGGTATCCCAAAGTGCACCCAAACCTATTCAAAGAACATCTTTGTTGCTTCTTGTCCTTTGATGATCTTTTTACAAGGTGTGAGAATGCACATCTTGTTGAACCTGTCAACTACCATAAAAAATAGTCATATCCCTCCCTAGTTTTTGGTAAACCACCCACAAATCCATGGAAATGTTTTCCCAAGGTCGAGTGGGTATAAGTTAGGGATGGTATAAACCTTGCTTTATGTTATTGGGCATTCTAGTACAATAAAGCATGCATCCTTTAATATACCAAGCTACATGTTATTTCATTATGGGACAATACAAATGCATTTGTACGTTAGCAACTATCTTCCCAATACCAAATTTCCTACAACCTTGGAGGTGTGAGCCTCTTTGATAAGTTGCAATATTTCACCTTTAGGAACACAAATCTTTTCTAGCTTGTAGAGTAACCCATTCTAGAGATGATAGTTAGCCTTATAGTCAACTTCCTCTATACAAATTTGGCCCTGTAGCTATTGAAACACCTCTTTAAAGTCCTCATCTTATATGTATGCCTCTTTGCATGCATCATGGGCTCCATTTGCATAAGAGTTCCCAAAGCTATAATATTGGATGTGGCTGGAAATGAAAGTATGCTTTTCAACTTATTAGTGCTTCCCTTCTTATATTTTATCACTACACGAAATTGTTGCAAAAACCCCATGCACTTGTAATGTCTAGTTTGTTAAAGCTTACTCTAGGCCTACAAATACTACAATGGTTAGTGATTAGTGTGGATAATGGTTTAGGGTTCTTTGAGTTCCCTAGGTGTGTGGTTTCTCTCTCCTCTAGTTGTAGATGATGGATGCAACAAGAAAGATCTCCTCAAGAAACGAGGGTTTTGGGAATGATGGAGAAAATCTACGGAAAAACACCCACAAAGAAGGAAAAATGAATGAATTATGAGATGAGGGAAAACCCACCTACTTTTATAAGAAAAATGATTAAAATTCTCTCATTACTTTTCTTTTTTAATTAAAAAATAGGAAGGAAAAATAAAATAAAAAGGTTTTATGACTTTATTGAGAGTGGAAGTAACTTTAATAAAGGGGTTCTTATAAGTTAAATAGAGGGGAATTAGTGTGAAAGTGGGTTTTATTTCATGGTACCCATACTATTACTAGAGTATTTTGGTACACTTAACATTTTGCTCTAGATGGTCTATTTTTAGGCAATAACTGTTAAGAACCAAACATCAATATAGCATATAAAAACCTCAGGAAAAGTACTCAACGCCTTGAAAAAGAGATAATTTCAGATAATAAGCCTCTTCGAGGGGGCAACCTCCTTTTACCCCACTTAAATGTTCAAGTACAA
>ML854557.1:13587-25952 GCA_009831015.1 Picea engelmannii | reverse complement strand
AAGGTAATATATTCAGCTAGTTGTTAGGCCCGCTTGGAATGCAACGCCAGTGGACGGCAACCAGGAATTTCCTGATATGAACTGTTGTACAGTGAATTTGGACGCTTCGGCAGCCAAAGTGATGACATGATAGCCCGGCCATTTAACGCGATTCGCAGTGCTGGAACCAGGGCCAGAGTTCATATATTCTCCATAATAGAGAGTCTTTAATGCAAAGTTTCCTGACCACTCGTACCAACCTGCGGGAGCAATTATATTGTCCAAATACGATTGCATGAAGACAGTCCGAGAATACTGCATCCACGGTCTTCCAAGATATATGGGAACCGGATTCTTGTCCGCTGCAGTCACTTTGCAGTTGTGGATGGAGAAGCCAGTGTTTTGATTGGGATCCATTCTGCCCTGTGCGGTGATAAAACTCTTGTCCCCGTTTCCATTACGCGCCACTATGTTGCAGCTCTGGAAGACTGCAACCGCGTTGCCGAAGATGAAGTCCACGCTGCCGTAGATATCGCATTCTCTGTAAAATTGTCGTTGGGTATATGCGTAGAGCGTGTCCTGGTAACCTTGTATGCTACATCGATACAGGGCCGCGTGATCCGATCCTACCATAAGAGCAATGGCTTGGCCTTTCCCTGGACCTGCTGTGTTCTGAAACCCCATATCTCTGGCGATGAATTTGTTTCCAGTAGCAACTGTGATCAGAACACGAGCTTTTAACAACAATATACTCATTATAAATTTAACATGTTATTTATAGGAATTGAACCAGGATGGAGAAGATAATTTTCATTCCTCACAACCATTCAAACTAAACTCAATTCACTAATTTTAATTAAGTTTTTATTTGAGATTTGACAAAAAAAAATTGAAAAACATAAATTATTAAAAAAATATATAAATTAAAAAATAATTATATTAATTTTATAAAAAAATTAATGAGAAAATAACAATGTTGTTAGACTATTTTATATATTAATCAGTAAAAATATGTTATTAGACTATTTTATATATTAATATGTAAAAATATGTAATTTAACATAAATATTTAATATTTAAGTAGTTTATTAAATTTATTTTATCAATTGGGTTTAGTTTAGGTGGTTGTCCAATCTAAATTCATTTATAACTTTGTACTTAAAAATATTTTAAAGTGGATGTCATTAAAATAAATTAATGTAATTAATAAAATTAAATTAGCAAATAAAGAATATTCATAGTATAATATATATGAGTTTAATTTTTTGGGTAAAATTAAATTTATTCACTTTTTAATTCACTTTATATTTTGAATAGTCCAATGATTAAGAACATGTGTTTCCTCTTAAGAAAACAGGAGTTAGGTATACCCTCATAGATGACTTGACCAACTTCTATTTTAAAGTGAAACCTTTTCTCCAAATTTAAAGTTGTTAAAATTCATAATTTCAATTTTCCATTCTTTTTCAAATTTGGTAAAAAAATAAATCGTTACTTTCTAAAAAGATAAATTAAAATCAATTCCTAATAATAATTTCAAGTTAAGAACATGTGTTTCCTCCTAAGAGGTCACAAGTTCAAATCCAGAGGGGGGTTGGGTATGTATACCTGGTTGGGTATGTATACCTTAGTAGACTTTATAATCTAATCTCCTCAACAATAGAGTTGAAAATCATTACAACAATATAATAATTATACCCATTTCCATATGGATTATGAAAATTTAATTTAGGTAAGAAAAACAATGATGATTCATTTTTAACCAATTAAACTAAACCCAATTTTTTTTTATTTTAATTATATAAAACATCCTTTTTAATTAACTAAATTAAACCCAATTTATTTTTATTTTAATTATATAAAACATCTTTTTTAACTAACTAAACTAAACCCAATTTTTTAATTTTAATTTTAATTTTAATTATATAAAACATCAAAATGATGTGGTTATTTCCTAATTTTATGATTTATATAAAAATATTAAAATGTGGAGTCTATAATATCTTTCTCCTCAGTGAGGTTTTAAGGTAAGATTCTGAAATGCAAAAACTTTAATCCATGCAAAACTTAGACTACTCCTGAAATCTAACCGGACTCTTTTGTTTTTTTTTTTCTTTTTTGAAAAATCAAATCTGTTTGCTCCATAATTAACCTACTTCCTATAATACTACCTAACAGCTTATTGATAACGGATGGACTCTTGTGATAAAACACGTATAAACAGTGGCGTGATCAGAACAAGCTGAATTTAAGTGAACATACCAAAATTAGAAATAGATCTAAGCGGACCTCCCGAAAGGCTTCCTGTAACGACTGTGGCGTACTTCCCGTCTCCAACGAGCGTGATACCATCTTTGGAAACTTGCACCCGCTCGGCGTATGTGCCCGCTTTCACATAGATTACGTATCTCCCATTACTTTTACTTGGAGCGGCGTTTACTGCTTCGGTAATGGTCTTGTAATTCCCGCTTCCATCTTTGGCCACCACTGCATCTGCTCGTATGCCGACCGTGGGGGCCTGGAGAAGCCGGCGATCGGCCGGAGAAAGCCAGAACGGGAAACCGTCCTCGACTGAAAACAATTCGCCGGCAGAAGACATAGTGGAATCGGTCAAGAGACGTCGATCAATGTGCGGGGGAGAAATACTGTTGACCATTGCAAGAGAGTTGCTGAGAAGCTTCGAGACCTTTCGCAGTGTCGGTAGCATAGGATTCACGTAATTATGCCCGTTTACTCCTTCGATGCAAGTCTCCTGATTGGTAAGAGACGCGCTGAGCCAAGTCTGGACGTCGTCCGCCTCCTGCCTTCTCCATTCCGAGTTCTGTAGAGACCAGAGAGATTCATTAAGCTGACGGAAACTATATCCGAAGAGCTCGATGCAGTCATCCGCAGTGGATTGGTTACTTTGCCCTCCCGTCGATTTCCAATTCATCTCAGAGGCTAAAGCTGTTGAGAGACTTTTGAGCTCGTACAGGGTTTCCTTCACAACAATGGTGGCGAGCTCCTTGGAGCTTCCAGCTTTTCTGGATTCCGGATGTACTGAAAGAATCGAAACGCAGACGTCCGGATACAACGTGGCGCTGCACACCGATTCAAAACCCACGGAGGCCGGCAATTCCCTGCGGCTCATTCCGACACGATGCTCATGTACTTTAGCCGTGGCAAGATCTGCTACACAAACAGCAGCAGTTACAAGAACAGCAACAACCACAGACACGGCCAGTATATTTTTCATCAAACACATCCTCGCTTTAACTGAATCAAGCAAACCATTGCGGAACCTCACAAAATTCATGATTTTTTCTACTAATCAAATTCTACAACCGGGAAGCAACTGTTAGAACATAACCAAGAAACCACTTCCACATTGTGATATTTTCGTTGGGGAGTCGTTAGAATTTATACTTCCAGTTCCCCATTAGGTAGTACGTCCTTGTCGTTTTACATGGTGTTTAAGAGTATTGGATATTAGCTGGGGTGTTAACGATGGAGCTTTCGCTAATGACTGGAACTGAACATACTTTTTATTCTGAATTATTAGTAGTACGAAAAAGCAGGATACACGAACCAATGCGGACAATAACGGAAAGGTACTGATCATCCCATCTAACCCAGTGAACTTTTAATTGTGAGTGACAACTCTGGATCCACAGGCCACGCCGAAGGTCTAGAAGCATATTTTTTTATCAGTGATGTGCCTCTGTCATCGTATGTCATAGTGACCATTTTTGATAAAAGGAGTTGTCGGCCGTATTACCTCTATTCTCCCACGTGTATTCCAAAAGTGAAAAAAATTTGGTTTTCAGGTTTGAAGATTGAAGAGTTGTGTATATTATTTAGGCGTTGTTTAACTGTTTTATGTTTTGGTTTTTTAGTTGGAATCTGGTGACATAAATTTGTGATGGAGTAGGTTAACTGGGGAGTAATCTTCCCTCTTTAGTTTTGTTTTTCAGTCAAAAAAATGGACCTGAATCCAGCCAGATTTTCAAGGGTAGTCTGAGTTTTGCATGGATCAAAGTTCCATACATTTCAGAACCTTACCCCAAAGGTTTTGTCCCATTTTAAATCAATCCAGATATTCAGAAAATAGAATCAACCCAGATATTCAGAAAATAGATCAGAATTTTGGATTGGCCTAAAATTTAAAAGTTGGCCCAAAAATGTGCCTGAAAAATAACTAGAGGGAAGATTGCTCACGAGTTAGCCCACTCCATTGGTGATATTCTATTGTTTAAATTGTATTTTTAAATACATAAATGAATTCAGTCTATTAAAAAATTCAGGAACACTTGGATTATATAAATTTAACCACTCAAATTTACAGATGCAAAATTTTCTCACCAAATTTTAAACAAAACTAAAAAAACACCCAAAAACAACCAAAAAGTAATGATATTTTTAATCAAGATGACAAAACGTTTTCCAGATTTGGGTAACTCCTTTTCTTTCGTCCCGATCGATTTATCTTTTTTAATAATGTATTCTAATCAATCGGCAGACAGATTTCGATTCTGTGAGAGCCACCCAAGGTTACGGCCTACCATGTTTTCCTACTTCTTTTTTATTTTTTTTAATGGATTTCTCGTTTCCATTGTGATCTGGTTCAAGTTTTATTTAGTACAGATATTTGTGTCGGCTGGGAAAGGTTTGATGTGTAAAAAAAATAAACATATGTTCCAGATCAAATTCTTAAAAAAATTGTCAGAAATACTATACCTTTTAATATAGTTTGGAGTACTCTTAATTTAATTTTCTATTTTATGGCATAACTTTATGAATTAATAATTTTTTATTTTTATTTTATCACATAATTTTTTGAATTAATAAAAAGAAAATTAAGTTTTGTTTCATTATTAGAATTCATTAAAGAAAAATAAGAAAAAAATACAATAAAAAAATAAAAAAATAAAACTTTTAAACTAACGAAGTCTATTTATTAAAGATTGATCTGTTGTTAGAAACACTATACAACAAACACTATACAACAAGGATTGATTCCATAAAAAAGCAGAACGATGTCATATTTACATCATAAAAAACAATGGCAACAAAGAGTTTTCACACCGCATCTCCCATTCACTCTTGTTCCCAAAGAAATCGATAGTGTCCAACCTGAAATGCCAAAAATCAAAGATCCATTTGCTCATTGTTAATTTAAAAAAAAAAAAAAAATAGTAACATTTTATCCATAGTTATATTTGATTTTTGTTTTTAAAGCAACTTATGTAGTAGTCTAAGTTTTTTGGGATTTTTTTTATTTAGTTTTGTTTGAAATTCAGCTAAAAAGTTTTGGATTTATTCATTTAAGTAATTAATTCTGTATAATTAGAATGTTTTAAAAAAAATTTAACATTTTGAATTCATTTATATATTTAAAAATTCAATTTAATTAATAAAAAATAGTAATTTTAACCAAATTTATATAAATAACTCCTATTAAAAAATCCAAAAAATAAAACAATTAAAACATTTACACTCTACCTTTTTAATGTGAAATGAAAAAATAAAAAATCCAAAAATCCATGTGTCATTTTTCAATAAGAAAGGTTACCGTTTTATCCAACGTTTGCAATGGATAGTGTCAACATGAAATGCAAAAAATCAAAGATCCAAAGATCCATGTGCTCATTTTTCAATAAAAAGGGTTACCATTTTATCCATGATGGTACAATAGTAAAAGGATCGACTTCGGCTTTAAAACAATCCAAGGTTATTAATCTTCATTAACAATTATAGGTCAAGTTTCATTGGTCTCTCATTATGATTTTTCGTGAGGTTATCAAACTTTGAATATTTGAATTAAGTCTCAAATGTTTATTACATAACAAATATGCAAGTGCAAGGCCATATAGGTAATGCCCTGGACAAAGAATGCAATTACCTTATTTTGGAACCGTATAATATACTAAATACATTATTTACTTATTGTAATGATACATTTAGCTTGATCGGGTAATAAATTATTTACTTATTGGAACGATACATTTAGCTTGCTTGTGTGTTTACCCATGTGGACCAAGAGAATGAATGACCTAAGTAATAATTACATTTAATCTAAAAGTTTTGATGGGAAGCTAAGGCCAAGGTCCTACTCGATATGAACATGTACTAGATATGAATATGGACATGATTTTTTTTATATGTTTTGTTGGAACGATACATTCAGCTTGCTTGTGTGTTTACCCATGTGGACCAAGAGAATGAATGACCTAAATAATAATTACATTTGCTAAGGCCAAGGTCCTACTCGATACGAACATGTACTAGATATGAATATGGACATGATTTTTTTTTTTATATGTTTTGTTAAATTTGTTAAAGTTGATGGATCTTGACAAAACAATAATGATAATAATGCTCATGGAAATGGACATGATTTTTCTATATGCTTTGTTAAATTTGTTAAAGTTGATGGACAAAATAATAATAATCATGGAAATGGATACATAAGAGGTTATGATATGATAAGTGGGGACATTACGGTCATTTTCTATACAGAATAATGATGTTCTATATATGTTCTATATATGTTTCTCTTTTCTTTTTTGAAAGACTTTTAGATTTCTTCTTTTCACAACAATTTTTCATTACCCATTGTTTTTAAAAATATGGATAGCCGGTAGTTGTATTTTCTTGTTTCTTCTTTTCTTGGCATTACATTATTTGAGCATTTTGATATCTTAGTGTTGAGAATTTGGTTCTTGGTGGGTATTTATTTAGATAGCTTTGAAAACCATTATGCTAGTGTATTGTTAAGTGGAAATATATTTATGTAGAAAGATCATTGATGAATATTATAGTCGAAACTATCATAATGTTTGTGTTAGATCATTTCCTTGAGATGGATTTCTTTAGAGACTATTAAGCAAATAAGGTATTATGGTCATTTTTATATTGTGTTTGACTTAGAGGAAGGGGTCCATGGATGGTTGAAATGATGTGGAAATGGTAGTGAGAGATTTTGTTGAGTCATGAGCAATGTGGTATTGGTTGAGTGAGAAATCAAAGTTCAATAGATAAATTCTTTTTCCCTTGTTTCCTCATAGTCTATCTCAAGGGTGACATCATTATTGGATGCATATGGTCAACTGGTGAATATATCCAATGCAACTAACTCTCATGCACATAATTTGAGTATGATACATTATCTTCATTTATGCTTCCATTGTATTATGTTTACATGAAATTTGATTTGACTCTTGTATGCATGTGCAAATGACAATATTATGGTTCTTTTGATAGCGAATTCATATTGTAATATAAAAGTGTAGATTTAGTTTATGCTGCTTATGTTTTATGAGAATATTTTGTTGCATATGTGGGTCTAGTTATATGGATTCAATTCATGAGAGTAATTTCAAGTTTGAAAAAAATATTATGTGATCTCTATGTAATATATTCATATAAAGGAGGATTGGATCAATGGTGTATGTTCCTATTCTATATATGCATGTTGTGTGTGAATATTCTTATTCAGACCATGATTGTTTCAACTCTTGTGTGTATTTTTCATTGTTTATTTACAATTTTCAATAAATTATATGGGAATCTTATGATAGAGGTTAGATTGAAAAAGAGGGGGAAATTTTTAAGAATAAGGTACCTCATTTATCAAGGTAGGAAGATGAGTACATTACAAATAAAAACAATTGAAAAACATATAAAACATTGTGTTTTAAATATTAGCAATGACTTAGGTAGAGATCTTAGTAATGGATTACAACGTGGGACTAATAAAAGGTTGCACAAAAAACAACAAAAGGGTCATCCCATGGAGAGATTGTGAAATGGTATACAAAGAATCTCTAGTTGCAAACCATGAATGCGACATCATATATGACGGTAAAGAATAATGCAAGAGATGCAAACA
This sequence comes from Picea engelmannii, assembly GCA_009831015.1. Lineage (NCBI taxonomy): Eukaryota > Viridiplantae > Streptophyta > Pinopsida > Pinales > Pinaceae > Picea > Picea engelmannii. The sequence goes on along the minus strand of ML854557.1, from coordinate 18,103 downwards.
ACATTGCACCCTAGAATTGCTTAAGCATTAGAATGGAAACACATATTTTAGTAAATTGCATGGATTTGTTATACTAATTTTATGCATTGATGTTTATCATAAATTTATATACCTTGCTGAAAAATATTAAATGCTTATGTAAAATAATGATAATATCATAAAAATTTCAATCTAAGTCAAACCATTTGTAAGAAAATGTCATAATATACACAAAATGATCAAATAAGACACAAAATAGCATGTAAGGGTGCAATTCATGACAACCATAATGATATTTTGTAGCATACATAGTGAATTGTGCTAAAAAAACATGCAGTAGCATGAGGGAAAATATGGAAGACCACCCAAACACATAGAATACTAAAAATGTGAAACTAGAAAGTGGATTTCACTTGGTATTAGGGAAAAAATGAGAAACCCTAAGGAGAAAGAAGGAGATGATCAAAAGAAAAGTGAAGGCCATTAGGTTAATTAGGGTTTTAGATCTTGATCATGTTAACATATGACTTTATATTATTAGGGTAGCTCACTTAGGTTTCATATTAGGTTTTACCAACAAATTTATAAATGGAAGCAAACCAACTATCTAGAGTTAATTGATCTAAATTTCCTTTAATGAACTAGAAACTTTAATGTTGAAAAATGCAAAAAGAAGTATGAAAAGAATCCACTTTAAATTTGTTGTAAGTACTAAAACTACTTGGTCTAAAAAAGATTGTTTTGATAGGTCTACAAAATCTATCAACATCCCACATTATCCCACACATGCATCTCAACTTTCCAAATAATCACACACATGCAATTTAACTTTTTTGCAATACAAGACTTGACCCAATCTCTAATACAATTTAAAATATTATTGAAAACATGTTATTGTGTCCCACCTTTTACCTTTTGACATAATGAACTTTTATGAAAATGAATGAATATTACAAATTTTCTCATATATATACAAATTCATTAAAAAATTAAATAATATAAGAAAACAAAAGTTTTCAATTTAAACTAAATTTCATATAATTATTTTTTTAAATTAAAAAATAATATTATTTATTTATATTTTAAAATATTATTCATTATTTTTTTTTCATCAAATCCCATTTTTATATCTAATACTTATTTTTCTTCCCAATTTATTTCTATAAAATTAATATTAACATTCTATATATTATTAACTATAAAATTCATGTTAACATTCTAAATATTATTAATATTATTAACTATATAAAATGATTGAACATATCACTAAAATGAATGGAAATATAATCACTTGAAACCATATTTACATGAACATTTATGCATCACTAGTCTCCTATTGCTTTATGAGATAGTGAATTCTAGATATTATTAACTATATAAAATGATTAGACATATCAATGAAATATAATCACTTGAAACCATATTCGCATGAACATTTACCCATTATTATTAACTATAAAATTCGTCTTAACATTCTAAATATTATTAACTATATAAAATGATTAGACATATCGCTAAAATGAATTGAAATATAGTGATATTACTAAAATAATATTAAATATTATAATATATAAATATTATTAACTATATAAAATGATTGGACATATCACTAAAATGAATTGAAATATAGTGATATTACTAAAATAGTTTTCATTCATGATGTCATTATTATATATGATGTGATTATAATGATATATATTATTATATTATATTACTATTATTTTTAAATATTATTAACTATATAAAATGATTAGACATATCGCTAAAATGAATTGAAATATAGTGATATTATTAAAATAATATTAAATATTATAATATATAAATATTATTAACTATATAAAATGATTGGACATATCACTAAAATGAATTGAAATATAGTGATATTACTAAAATAATATTAAGTACTATGATATATAATAATGTAGTTTTCATTCATGATGTCATTATTATATATGATGTGATTTTAATGATATATATTATTATATTATATTACTATTATTTTTATATAATAATAATATTAATTTATTTTTAAGGTTAAGGTTTTGTATATTAAATTGGTGTATAAAATTTTTAATTTATTTTTAAGGTTAAGGTTTTGTATATTAAATTGGTGTATAAAATTTTTGGATTTGAATTTGTAATGTTTTAAGAAGAAATATATGTTTTTAACTATTAAGTCCATTCAATATATATATATATATATATATATATATATATATATATATATATATATATATATATATATAATAATAATAATAATAATAATAATAATAATAATAATTGTGAGTTATATTATTATAATAATATACTAGATATATTTATCTATAATATAATATTAATAGGTGGGGTGCCCTAGAATATAATATAAAGCATAGAAATGATTATTTTCAAGCATTTTTCTCGGCACATTTATATATTTGCATATCACTAATATTATGATGAAGTTTTGAAATTTATGGTGTGTGTAATTCTGGACATGATTAAATGATGATATGAATTGTGAAACTTCAATTCAGTTCATGAAAGTGATAATTGCTTCTACTCATTCTTCATCTTTTTGTGACATAGTACTTGTTAAATTTGTTTCCCTATTGCTATGATTACATGAAAAAAAAAAGGTTAAAATCATTTGTTGTTATCATGATTCCAAGACATATAAAGTATACAATTTGATATGAATGCAATGAAGACAAGGTATAATGGTAAAAGCATGGTTTCATAAACTATATATGGAAGGTTTTCATACATATGCAAAGAGCTTTTTATATGTCATAGTATGCACAAAAACTATGTCATATCAATGGATTTACTTTACACAATCACATTAGTTTTATGTTGCAACAATGGTGATGAACAAAAGGTTATATTTTGACCTTATGATAGGCATTAGGCATTAAACTTATGGGAATTTTTTTGGAAACTTTGGTTTGATATATGATGTGGTGCATATGATTTGAATGGTATAAAACTTGGATATTTTACATAACATATAATATATAACACATATGATTGAATGTAAAATCAAGATATGTCTTACCCTATTTGCATGAGTATATGTACTTAAATGATTAGTTATGATAGTGAAGTGACAAGGTTTATGGAAATGGTTAAAAGGTGTTTGAGTGCATGATTATGAGTTGACATGGTATAGGGTATTAACTTTATTATTGGTTTGTGTGGCATGAGATATACAATGTATTTATTAAAAGATCATGTGAATAGTTTGAAATGTTGAAGTGGCATGTACATATGAGTCATGGTTTGCATGTAAACATGATGGGATGGTCATGCATTCAATTCACAACTATGTGGGAAATTAATATAATACCCTCATGATTTACCACCTCAATTTCTCTAGTTTTTCTTCATTTTGGTTCTGTTAATACCATGGAGAAAGAAGAGCTTGAGATAGCATGGAAGAACTACTCTAGGAAGTTGTAGCAACCGTTTATGACCCAACCCTGGTATTAAAAAGGAAGAAAGGCCAAGTGTGTACTCGATAGTTTGTTGAACATCTTATGCATGCATTTTGAAAAGAAATAATTTAATAATGGCTCTGGTTCTTGATTGGTTTTGAGTGTCTCTCATTCTCTTGAATTTTTCTATGAGGTAATTGTTCAAAGATTTATGTTTGCGAAGAAAAGAAATTGGTATAATACTTTGTTGAACTTATTCCTTTTCATTTATGTTCACTTTCCATTCTTCTTCAATTTTATCAGTCTTTGGCTCTCTATATCATGGTCGTTGAAACTAAACCCATTTGATATCAACGACAACTGTGACTTGGGTTTGAGTCCCTATAATAGTTTTTTATCATCTTATATTATAGATAAAAAAAAAACATGATTTCAAGCCACATTGGTCGTATTGGATGTGGGTCTTATGTTGAGTTCTAAGATTGAAGTTGTATATATATGCATAAATATACACACAAACTTTGTCTTTTTTGTATGGATAAGTTTACACTCTTGCAAAAGTATACAACCAACATTTAAATGCTTTGTTTTTCTGAGTTAAAACCGGGTTTTTGAACCCACAACCCAATGGATGTTTGAATAGATATAGTAAATTTGTACATGATGTTGGCTCTAGTTATACAACCAAAAGAGGTTCATGTTGACTTCAGACATTATTCTAAGTGTGATCTTTGGGTTTCGAACCCATATCCATATTATTGGTTCCATTATTTTTGTTACACAACCAACGTTATTATTAACCCTTATTTTGTTTTGAGTGTAATTTTATTTTTGAACTCATAATTATACAAAAGATAATTGTTTTTTCGATTGAGTTTAAGAGTTGACATGAGCTATTGTTTTTTCAACCAAGCATGGAGTTTCAAGTTCGAACCTTCGTTGATAAAATTTGTTCTTAAAAGGATTATTTATTGTATGGTCGTTTGGTTATATGGGTTTCAAACACTAACTATGTTCAAACCTTTCATGTTTGGTTTAAAATAAACAAGGTGTGTATATGCATTTGTTGGCCACCTCATCCCTTTGAAATTATGGCTAGCATAAATGATATGGCCTAAAAA